>PVHY01002839.1:0-118718 GCA_004024945.1 Uropsilus gracilis | reverse complement strand
TCTTCCTGCCTCTTCCTGCCTCTTCCTGCCTCTTCCTGCCTCTTCCTGCCTCTTCCTGCCTCTTCCTGCCTCTTCCTGCCTCTTCCTGCCTCTTCCTGCCTCTTCCTGCCTCTTCCTGCCTCTTCCTGCCTCTTCCTGCCTCTTCCTGCCTCTTCCTGCCTCTTCCTGCCTCTTCCTGCTTTGTTCCTTATTTCCAGGTCCATAATTTAACTCCACTTAGAACAACCATTTATAAGACTTCCAAACCACCCAGCTTGGCATTTGCATTCTACTCTTTACCCTTGTTGCTGACTTGCCCCACCAACTGTACACAATCAAGACTACCGATCAAAGTCAATGATTTCTGGCTTTCTCAGTTGCTGTCTCTTTCTCTTGCCAGGCCTAGCACTTGCCCAGGGGAAATTTATTTACCCTCTCTCCTTCGTTGCTACTTACCCAGACTAGCTAAAACCCATTTAAGACAGAGATGAGCTTACCAAGCATTCTAAAACAAAACTTTTCTGAAAGCTGAGTTGTCTAACAATCTTGGAGCAAGAAATTTCATACTAAGTAGAAAGTTTTGTCTCTGTCTTCATTTATCATTTATCCCTGTCTGCACACATTGAATCCAGTGGCCATAAGGAAGTGTTTCTTGCTTCTTTCAAAGCATCAGTCTGTGAGTCTCCCTGGCATGAAATTCTTTGGGATTTCATCTCATAAAGATAACAGTAATAACAAAATGAAGGTGAGGGAGAATCCAAATCCACCATCATACAAAAAGTGACATGCCCAGAGTTCTTGCCTGTCTTTGTACATCCAGAAGGAGCTAGCTTCTTTTTATTTTATGGATTACATGTATATGGTATATGTAATATGGATATATATGATATGTGGATATCATATATACATATGTATTTACATCATTATATACCCCAAAGTTCTCCCACCACCATGTCACCATAAACTGAATTAGCTTCCTCTAGTTAAAGTAGAAATCCGGATGTTCAGTTGCTGGTTGGGAGAAGCTGCGTTGATCAGCTGCCCAACTGCAGAAGAAACTTCTCTTCCTCCGATGTATGGCCGAGAATACATCCAGTGGATACCACCATTGAGGTGCCACCTCCTCAAGTCTGAGCAGGTCATCCCAAACTTGAACCTCAAGATATCAGAAAACAGTAATGATCAAGAGTAGTGTCAAAGGTTAGTGAAGTTAAACTGCTGGCTAGAGAGAGTTAGTGTGAAGGCATGGGTTTCAGGAAATGCACAGGGTGAAAGCTCTGGTTGAGAGCAGAGGGTCCCTGTGGAGAGATGGGTACTCTGTGACCCCTTACAGACCCCTTGGTAGCAGTGACTTCTTGCTCTGTCCCACTCCATTCCAAACTCCCCTGACTGGGGTGAAGCTAATGAGGTAATATCTGAATATGGAGAAATGTGTAAAGGGGAACAATACAAGGGTGGTAGCCAGAGCCATTGAGGTCTCCATATCCTCACTGGAGAATAAGCAGGGTGAGTGTGGTGTTTCAAGAATCTGTTGCTAAGGGGAAATGGTGACAGAGAGAGACCCAGTTTAGGAAATCAGAGATTTCCCTCACACGTACTTTCATAAAAGCTCTGCCCACCAAGAATTCAGCTGCCTTGTGGTTGGGATTGTACTCGTGTGTATTTCACAACTGGGATTCTTGACAAAGAAGATGCTACCCACCCATTGTTGACAAACCTTGTGTGTTGAGTTCATGTTACAGATAGGATGAGGAACCCCAACCACCCATTGAAACTGTCAGTCCCAGTTCCTCTTTGTTCTGGGGTCTTCATTTTTTGAAAGTGTCTGGTTGTCATAAATATTTTGGTAAAATAGATTGAAACAAATTGGTTAAATATTTACATGGCAGTATTCACCTGAACCAGTTAACCTATTCTGGCTAGCTAAACTTATCCACCATGTAAGTTTATAAAAAAAATTTATACGTGTTTATAACATTTTCTAATACCAAACAACTAATATCTGTTTTCGAACTAATATAGTACACTAATATTTAGTCCTCCTTTACCAAGGTTAATTGTTAATTATCCCAAGGCAATTATTCATGTGCTTGGAAGTGGGTTTGCTGAGCCTGGGTTCTCAGTATTGTGTACTAAGATTTGTATCAGGCCAATACACTTGTATAAAGTCAAATTAATTATTTAGGAAGGAAAGGCTTAATCAAAGGCAGTGGGTTACTAAAATAATTAGACTTGAGAAAAGAAAGCCAACAGCAGCACGATCCATGATTCTCATTGTTCTTGCTCCTCTTATAATGTCAGACTTAGATCTCTATGCTTGAAAATACACCCAGGAATGTACATGCTCCCCAATATACTTGTGCAGACCTGCTATTCTCCCCTTATTCATCCCCTTCTATTATTATCACAGAAAGACTCTGAGAAACAGATCACTTACAGCATGTTAGAGCAAATAATCCACTTGGTCATTCCTCAAGGCTCCAAAAAATAGACCTTTGAACAATGACAGCTGGAAAATCCGGAGGCATCAGACACAGCTAATAGAGGATTCGCCTCCTGCTTTCAGGAGTCTTTGAAAACCAAAAGGCATAGTCCACAGCACAACGTGTGACAAGACATTTATTTTCATCTATTTGCTGTAAGCCGTTGAAAACTAGAAATATCAAATTAGATCAAATGTTTTAAAATAGGTTAAAATCGATCTTTTCCTTGCATTTTGGGTGCTGCCCAGAGTCCTGAGAGTGGGGCTCCTGCAGTATGAATATATATATCACATCATCAGGGGGCAGAAAAGCCCCCAATGGTGATAATTACTGTCACCAAACCGGAAGGCTAATTGTCAGAGGACTTCTCTCTACTGTGAAATGTTTCTTTCTGATGAAGGGTGAGGCAAGAGTGCCTGAATCTTTGGGCAGAACTGTTTTCCTTTCAATTCTTTAAGGTTATTCAAAATCATTTCATCTTTAGACACAGACTAATCACATACAAGCCCAGTGAGAATTTTGTTAAAGAAAGGCTTTATTAGGTATTTTTATTTGTTTTGTCCATGCCTACCTCTCTGAGGAATGAAAGCTGTGGAAATCCACAGACTCGGAGCCCTCGCCTTTGGCCTGGGTGGTTGGTGTGTATTTACCTTATTTATTTTTAGGAACCTAGTCCAAAGTAAGCAGTACCTTTCTTAAAGAAACCCAGGTCCTTGATTGCTTTTCCCTCATCATCGATCCTCACGACTGCCTGGAAAAGCAGAGAAGAGATAGCTCCCCCAAACCTCCTGGAAAGCCAGAAGAGCCAGGCTGTGGGAAAGTTAAGTTGACCATGGTTGTTTAGTAAATTAGGAGAAGCCACCTGGGAATGGAGCAAAGGGTTCTTGGGGTCTGGGCTGTAGCCTGGGTACTCCAGTCACAGAGAGGTTCTTCTGTGCTTGATTTTCTTGACGTACCTATTTTTGTCAAGAGTAAGTGAATATTTCAGTTCTCCTGCTCTTTTCCCCCTTTACATGGCACCAAAACATACTCACACACACCCATTTTTCAAGACATACATAAACATGCACACCAAAACCATAGTGACATACTAGTATATAGACAAACACACACACTGATACACCAACACACACCAATTCACACACACACACACACACACACACACACACACCAATACAACACACGCACACACCAATATACCAACAAACACCAATACACCCAGACATCAAGACAACACACACATTCACACATACAAATACACCAACACACACCTAAACACAACACATACTAATGCATTCATACACACCAACACAAAAATATACAGCAACATACACACGCACCTATTTACCCACAAATACATACCAACACATTCACACCATTAGTTGTGGGGGGAGCATAACTCTGGATTAGAACTTGTTAACAAACTCACTGATTTGCTGCAAGGATCTCAATGTCCTATTGTTTCAGACCCTCTTGGTTGGAGGTGTCAGCCTTGCTTCCAGTCGTAGCTCTCAGACCTGGGTTCTTACACCTCATTACCACCCTATTTAAAGAGTTGGCACAAGAACAACTACTCCATTGATATGGACTTCCTGTTTTAAAAAAAAAAAAACACAAAACTTTAAAGAAGATTTACTGCTATCATCATGGGGGATAATAGAAGTATATAATTTGTGGGGAAGAAAGAACAACCTTTAAGGAGGTGCTTTTGCTGGCTGTGCTGCGGTGGGCCTACAGGTACAGTGGGAGGAAGTTGTCCCTTAATGTCAGACAGGCAGGAAGAAGCACTTTTTAGGGGGCACATCCTTCGATCCACACAGGGCAAGGGACAGAATAAGAACAGGCTGCAAGTTTAGAAAGGCCAACTCACTGCAAACTGTCAGTGGGCCGAGGTGACCTGTCCTGAGGAAAGAGGGAGAAGTTTTAGCAAAGTCTGGGAGGAGAACTAAGATACCATCTCAGGCCAGCTCCATTTCCCCTACGATGTTCCTGGGACGCTCAGGACAATAGTGCTCCTGAAAGGCCTGTTCCTGGGGGCGGAGAGATTTTCGTTTTGAATTGCAACTGCTCCATCTCGTGGTCTGCTCCCGAAACAGCAGAGCATGGTGTTTCTGATGTCATTCTTTGGATGCAAATAATTTAGTTCAGGATTTTTTTTTTTTTTTTTAATGACTAATGTCTGCATCAATCATAGCAAGCTATTGAGAATTTAACTTCCGGCAGGCACAGTTGGCAGTGGCTTTCAAGAACTGAAAGTATCTGTATATTGGCAAGTTAAATCATAGCATTTTTCCACTGCTGAGATCAATTTCCCTGATTCATTATTATCTAAAATTTAATTACCTTGATATTATTTCTGGGGTGAACAACATAGTCTCTCGGAAAATTTACCGAAATTTATGCTTAAATTCAGTATGTACTTCAGTGTGACAATGGAAGAGAGATGGGCATTTACAAGGCATTTAGGAGCCAAACAAAATGATCAAGCAGCTTTTTGGTCTAATCCCCTGGAGGGGACTGACCATGCAGGAGATGGGGAGTCCTCTGACCCCCAAGGAGACAAGATGGGGGTGGAGTAGCCTTGTGGGCTCAGAGGACTCATAGTGTGAGAATCTCCTATGATATTTGGGGGAAGTTCTCTATGACAGAAAGACGTCAGCAGAAAGCACTGGAAACAGGTCCAGAATCTGTTTTCATTTAGTCCTTCCGGTTCTGTAACACTCTGGAACGTGCCATCCCTGCTTGTAATCAAAGAGAACAACTTGTTCTCCTTGCCAGGACAGCACTAGCTAATTAGGATCCCATATAATTATGTTTCACATTTTCTTCACGTTTAACTTTCTGTCCATGACAAATGATACTGCTTTTTCATTCAGGGATGATATAAATTTTCCTTTGAAAATAAGTTTATTTAGATGAAATGTGAGTCCATTTGAAGAACAAATATTGAATGGATAACAGAACCGGCAGGAGGTGTGGATGCAAGAGGGGTCAGGGCGAAGGTGGTTGTGGTTGTGGAGCAACTGGAAAGAAGCGCAGTGTGAGGACACATGGGGCCCAGCGGCACCCTTGTGGGCTCTTGCTTTTGACCGGCCCCTGTACTAGTCGATCACCTGGGCCTCCTCCCTCGTCCCTTTTGACCTCCACTTTCCTCACCTGCAGAGTGAAGATCTGATTTTAGGTGAGCGAAAGACACCAACTAGAGCATCTTAGAATGGTATTTAATGGGGAATTACTCTTTGCTGAATTCAGAGGCTCAGTAGGGAGAGGAGAAAGGAAATAGCACAGCTTAAAAAAAACCTCTGTGAAAGAGAAAGGGGACACGTGGAAGATCAGGGTACAGACTGGTGGTGACTTACATCCGGCCTCTGAGTTATACTTAACCAGAACCCCAAATTATAGTCCTGGTGTCCAAAATTCTAGCTCATGCATACTAAGGACACATTGAATCAAAGCGCTATCAAAATATATCATTTCTGATTATAGGGCATCAGGAGAGGATCACTGTCCTGCCCTTAAAGCCACGCGAAAGCCTGTCCGGTGGGAAGGTCTGCACTTCCAGCATCCCCCACACAGGCAGAGGGAAAGCCTGTGGCAGGGCGTGTGCTGGGCCTAAGGGTTTGAGCCCAGACAGCACTTGTGGGAGCAGGACACTGTCAGTGCAGGTTCCTGAGGATTTTTAGGGACTGAGTGGTGACCCTGTCTTGACTCCTCACCAGTGGGCCCTGTCCCCACTGGTCCGCTGGCAACACCAGCCATGCAGTGCAGGTGTGCTACTTAGGTTAACAGAGGCAGCAGCCGAGACAGGACTCACACAGTTTGTCTGGCTTATACATGGCAATGCCAAGTTTGAGTCTCATCTCTATGATCCTGCAAACGCTGATGCCATGACTCACTGCTGTGAGCTGCACAGTGGGGAGCTCTGGTTTCTGGCTCTCTCCGTGAAGGCCAGGGCCACAAAATAACATTTCCCCTCTCCAGGTATCTGATTCTTCCTGATGGTGCCTAGGTTTTTGTATTCATGCTGTGATGCCAAGAGTTAAAAAGTTCTGTCTCTGTTTCTTTTCTCCACCCCATGAGAATGGTGGTCAGTACTTCCCAGGAGCCACTCAACTGTGGGCTAGCTCGGGTCACAGATGAACCCACAAAGGCTGTCCTCATCCAGATAAGAAGACATATTGACTCCCTCGCTTCCCTGCCTCTCTCTGGAACTAGCATGATGCCCCCTCTGCAAGGGGAATGACTTCCTCGCCCACTCAGGCCTGTTTATGGAGTAGAAAATAGTACCAGGTGGGAAAAGGGACCAGCTGCAAGTCATGATAGTGAGTATGTCCTTCTAAAGTGTCCTTCGAGTATCCTTCTGAAGCGATACCTGATATGATGAGCAGTTTCCACACAGCAGTTGCTACATGATGCTGGGAGTAAAGGAAGGTCCTAGGTGCCCCTGCCCTTAAGACCCACCAGGGAAGTTGTGACATGAGCATAGTCTGAAAGGTGAACAACAGCAGCAGGTCATTTGCTTGTCTCTAAGTGTTTTACTTTGTGAAATCACACCCCCTTCCCTACAGGGTGGTTCTGGGCATTAAACAGCAACACCACACACTTAAGCGTATGAAACACAATGGTGAATGTCACACTCCTATATCTACCTGTCACAATCATATGGAAAATGAAAGCGTTAGACTTGGGGTGTCGCTAGGTGAGTTTCATGGGCAGAGCAGGTGGTGGTCTGGGTGAGGAGGCAGAAGGCTCACATAGAAAGGGCATGTTTAGGGGGCACCAGGAAACATGACATGGCAGGAGAGAGGTGTGTGGGGCGAGGCACCCAGAGGGTCAGGGAACTGTGGTCCCGAACTGTAGGGTTAGTGTGAATTGGTAAGTGGTGGTGTCCATTTCTGAAACTGTTGATGGAGTCTGGCAAAGCTGGCCTTTCTGTGAAAGACAGAGGGGAAGTCAAGGGAAGGGAAGCCTTCCTCAGTCAGGTGGCAGCTCTGTGTCATTACCACAGGTAAGCATGTTGATCTGGTGGCCTGTCCATGAGCAGATCAGAGGGTCAGAGACACCTCTGCTCCCTGTTCTGTCTCCTCTGAAGTGTGGCTTCTCCCCAGCTTGCTGAAGGGCCCTAGCAATAGAGTGGAACTCACAGGCCCACTATTCTACATGGAGCAGTTGAATGACAATCCCATTTCCTCCAGAGAGGCTTCTCATCCTTCTTGAAGGCAAAGTTCAGATGAAGGTTTTCAGAGCACTGTTGCAATGAGACCTACAGCATGAAACCAGGCCCTGGGAGCCTCTCAGGAACCCCTCCTCCCCTCCCAGGCTCACAGTTGGCATCTGCACCTGAGATGGGGTGGCTGGACAAGTCATTTCTGCTAGGATGAAGAGGTTGTCAGGAGAGGCCAGTGTTGTCTCCCCTCCCTGACCAACCTTCCCTGAGAAGCTCTGTAAGTCTCCCCTTCACCCCAAATGCCTATAAGATGGAAATGAATCTCTTGAGAACATGTAATACTGGTATTGACAGCACCTGGATAGATTCTCAAGGATTCTTCCTTCTCATGACTGGGGAAAGGGAGGAAACACCCAAGACCATGGTGTCCAAAGTCAATTTATGTAGTGGTTGGCTTCCATGTGGAAAAGACTGTCATGTCTTCTCTTCAGTAGAGAATGTGGGAGTCTAGGTCTAAAGAAAACAGCATCCTGTGATGACCTGATCCCTCCTTCCCTTCGTTCTTCCCAAGAGAATCAATAGAAGTGGAGCTGGAGTGATGTTCAGGTGCCTGTGAGCTACTTTAAATCCTGGTTCTCTTCCTCATCTGTGTGGTGATGGGTGGGGGTCTTTACCATCTGTGATCCTACTCTAGCCTTAGAAAAAAGTATGTGCAAGACATATTTTGATGGTCAACTTTAGGTTTATTGTTTATCCTTATTCATGCTGATAAATCAGGAGAACAGATGTGGGACTGTGGAAGGAAAACCTGAGTCAAGAGCATGACTTACAGTAGCCAGGAGCAGCCCCTCAGGATCCAGACAATGCTCTCTAGCTCTGGATATGGAGCAAAAGAGACCATCACAGAGAGGTGGCTACTTTTGAGAGACAATCTTCAATAAGAAGTTTATCAAGTGAAGAAGCCATTTTTACAAACCTGTCTTACTAGATTTGTAAGAACATGTGGTCCCATGAGGTTTCAGGGGGGCTGACAGCAAGAGTCCCACCTTTAGCTGCCCCCCCCCCAAGGTTGTGGGAACCAGATCTCAGTTTTAGAATCTTCGGGGCATGCTACTGAAGACTCTTAGCCCGAGGGGCACTCTCAGAACTTGGCACAGGCCTGGACGTGGGTGATGTGTTACTTGCTCTCCACCCAAGCCAAGAAAGTGAACCACTGCCCTGTGACATGAGGCAGCTGGTTGGGTCAAGTCATGAGCAATGGAGACCATTCCTGCCTTTCAGAGAGGCTGATTCCAACCCATCCCTCATAGGAGCAGTCTGTGGTCCTGCCTGACATTCCAGGGAGCTTGTAGGTTAAGCAGCTTCCTTGTCCCTCTTGTGCAGGAAACATGGTGCTTCGCTGCCCTTTGAGGCCACAGAGTGGAGGAAGAACACTCCCTGGTCCATGACAGGGAGAGGGGAGTTCTGTCCACTTTTCTGCAGGCCCTGCCAGCTCAGAGTCTGAAATTCCAGCTCCACCCTGCAAGATGTGTTCCATGCATGAGCCAGCCTCCTGAGTGTGAGAACTGAGGAGGACCAGGAAGACAGAAGAGCTGCGTTTCTTTCTCCATCTTCCTTCAAAGATACCTGGTGGGACAAGACTCTGTCAGGGTCCTCCCTCGAAGACCCTTCAGAAGGAAAACCATCTAGGGGAAGATATTTTACCTCTTCATCAAAGGCAAAATCTTCAGTGCCTGGTCCTGTGACTTTGAACTAGGGTCTGTCCTGCATGCAAACCTGACATTGGATGTAAAACTTAACAGGTCTTCTTCTTGCTGAGTTCAGGGAGGGCCTAGGAGTGTGGGAGAGTGGCTCAAGCCCTACTCTTCAAAACCCAGAGGGAAGTTTCACTGCTACTCTCTGAGACCCATCAGAATTGTTTTAACATTTGGACCTTAATCACATGCTCACGTATCTTTCTCTTATTGCTTGTCCCTTGTCATTCTTTATTGAGGCTGCCATTGCATTAGATAATTACATTCACCCTCCCCAGCCTCCCCCTTCACAAACCTTCTTGGAAGGCTGAGCTCATGACTCATCCTTCTCTGATATAAAGTGACTCCCTGAATTCATCAGTAGCTGACACAGGGCTGCCCTGTTGCCATTAGGCACCACATCATTGACTGGTTGGTTAATCTCAGGATTGGGTCAGGGCTGTAGGAATGGTTGTAGAATTTTTTTGACATCAGTTCCTTGAACTGATCAGTTAACCCAGGGCAAACCCCAATATTTAGCACAGTCAGATCTTGTAGACTCCTAGGTAACAGCACTGAGCTGGGAATGAGCCACAACAATGGCCATTATGCCCCCCCATCCTGCACCCCACCTCCACTTCCCAGGGTTGGGGGCTGCTTGTGCAGGCGTCTTGAGAGTTGTCCTTCTTCCCTTTCTGAAATATCTGTCCTCCATTGATAGCAGGAGCAGTTGCTGCCAGAGAGGGCTCATCTGTCTCACCCCTTTCTCCCTCTCCCTGTCTCATAGGAACCACAGCATTTCACAGTTATGGGTGAGAACCCTAAGGCCCACCAAGAAATTACTGGCAGAACCTGACAATTAGCACTGCACTATTCCCAAACCTAGCCCGCAGGGGCTGTGTCTGGAGTCCCCAGCCTTTCTGCCCTTGTTCCTGCTTTCCAACCCTTCACCCACCTTCCAGCCCTGCTGACAGGAGCCTTTTTCCAGAAACAGCTGACTATCTCTGCCTTCCCTGAGGGCCTCCACATGAGTCTGCCTTGTGGGAGAAGAGTGGGTTTCCACAGGAACCATGTAAGGATTAAAGGAACCTGCACTCCCAGTTCTAACAAAGATGGTTTCTCTCACAGAGATAAATCTTTCAGAGGAACATGTGAGGTTTATTAATGTCAAGAATGTGGATCAGCTATATACCCCAATCTGTGAAATGGTCTAGCTAACAATCCTCCGGTGGGCTCAGAACTGTCTGAAATTCAGTTTTCACAGGTAACCAACTTCCTAATAACTAAGCGGAGCCTCTACCTCAACCTTGGGAAGTGGAGGGTGGGTCCACTCTTCCTGCTGCTGCTCCTTGGCATAGAATCAGGAGACCTTGGATCAGAAGTCCAGCCTCAGTTGTTAACTTGGTTTTCATGGGCATTGCTGATCTCTAGGTGACTCCATTTGTTCAAGCATAAAGCGTGTGTGGTCGTGGATAGGAAGTGACACTGTCACTGGAAAGCATCTGTGTGCACAGGAGGTGCTCACAAAGCACTAACTGCATGTAAGGGCCGCTGTGATCTCTGAGGGCAACACTTTCCTCCACACTTCAAAACCCCGCTACCTCACCTGCGGACATTCCCAGCCACTCTTCACATACCCAGGAAAGGCTCTCCTGCTGCTCGCTACCTATACCCGCTAGAGTGGGTCAAGGACCTGAGCACCCCATATTCCACACCACACCAGGTACACAGGGTGCCTGCATCACGTGAACTCTCTAACTTTAAGCACATTTGAAGTTTGTCACAGACATTTTTGAGGGACTCACTCATGTATCCTCCTTTATCCACACATGCTAATAGCTAATGGGGTCTCCTCTCAGTCCAGGGTCCCCGATCCTCAGGGAGTTAGTTCCCTTGCTCCTGCAGGAGCAACCCTGAGGCAATGATGCATGGGAAACAGAGGTCAGCACCTCAGCTCACTAATCCTAGGTGGTGGCAAGGAATGGTAAGGGTGTGTGTCCTCTTCTGTGTTGTCCCTGAGCAACGCCTTGGGTGTGAACCTCAATGCCCACAGTAGTAACCCCTCAGTGAGAAACGATAAGCTCTTCGTGTGTGGGCTTCTCCCCTTCTCTCTTTTACATTACTCTCCTGTCAGGCTTCCACACCAAAAAAATTCCCGCCCCCAAGTTCATGTCCATAGTCAACTTGAAATTTCCCACAGATCACCAAAGGTTATACTCCTAGGGTACTTCCGGTACTTCCTATATACACAGAACAAGAACACCCTCTCCAGGGAAGATACCAGCATTCTTAACATACAGATTACTGGGATTTGCTAATACCTAGGAGTCTGAACCTGTTGGAGAAGGCGCAACATGAGTCCCCTGTGTATTTACCAAACCAGGAGCCTGGATGGGAGAAGGCTGAGTTCTGGGTCCATAGGAGGGTCAATTCCTTTTCCTGTCCTGTCCCTCTAGAGTGGTCACCCTATAACCCATACAGGGCAATTGCTGCCATTAGATCAGCGTAGACATGGCTTCCCTGCTTCCCTGGCTCTCCAGTTGCTGAACTCAGAGGACAAGGATCTTTAGAGTCTGTGGGGTTTCACCTGGCCTAAGTTACTAGGAAGAACAAGGACTTTGAAGCTAGATAATTATGACTCCGATTTTGCTCTGCCTCTACCTGTCTGGACAAATAGCCTCAGTTTCCCCATCTGTGAAATGAGTGCTGACGGTCTGTGGGTCACTGAGTAGATGGGGTGCAAACAACCTGTGTTAAAACCAACACTGCATGGTAGCTAGCACAGCACCCACAAATGCGAATTAATTCCCATCCCAACATTACCATGAAGCAGAATGCACAGTCTATATATAACTCCACCTGTGTCCTAGTATCTCCCACAGGCCCTGTCTCTTGCATAGTCAGGCAGGGGTCTGGTTAATTGATGGGACAGCCTCAAACTACTGACTCTTCTTCTCTCCTTGTCTTTCTCTTGGGCATGAGGATGCTTCCATGGAGACTGCCATCAGCAAGGGCATCCAGTCTCACTCTTGAGTTAGGCCCCCCCCAGGAATGTGCCCTGATGGATGACGGGCTCAAAGGGCCTGTGTGATTGGGGGGGGGGGGAAGGTAGGCCAGTGCAGCCCTGGCATTGAAGAAATTCAGATTTGCAGGGAGTGGGAAGTGCTGTCCAAGCCACAGTCATTCCAAAATTAGACCTTTCCTTCACTCCATCATTACATGGGGAGCAGTCAGCGCGCTTCCTGAGCACAAACCGCACATCAGAGGTGATTTATAGAAACGTTCACATGTGTGACTGTGACGGGGGCGGGGAGGGAAGAGCTTGGACTCAGCTCTAGATCCACATGGCTGCTCACACACCTCTGGCCCCAACAGCCGCAGGCTGCTCTGACAGCAGGCAACGTGACTGCTGGCCCCGGGGCTGCTGTTGCTCAACTCAGCACAGGGAAGGGCCATGGTCACTGGAAAAGAAATGTGAGTTCTTTCAGTTTACAGGTGACAGTGCCTTTGGGCAATTCTGACTTCCTGGACCCTGCCTGGATGGACTCACTTGAGGGTTCAACCGGGGCCCCAGTCTCTGCACCTTCGGCAGGTAGTGCAGGTCCTCAAACCATAGCTGTTAAACTACGCACTAGAGTCACTGGGAAATTCAGATCCCTGATGTCCAGGCCCCATCCCAGACCGATGGAATCAGTATGTTTAGACTGGGGGCAGGATTGGGGGCATTTTCAAGAGTTCCAAGATGCCAGGGGGCAGTCAAGTTTGAACCCCAATGTTTAGATAGATATAAATCAGATGAGTCTGGGAAACACAAGTTCAGCGGCAAAGACCTAATTAGGAGAACCGAATGTCTTATTTACTTGTCATCAGCAAACTGGAATTCAGAACCCCTGATGGTTTAGGGAGATAAACTGGTTTCCAAGCAGCCATTCTGAAACTTGGCTGATGGCCAAGTTTATGTATTTTTCAAATGGTTTCCCAGACTCAGCTCAAATCTATTGGACCACATCTATGAATTTTCAAAAGTGCCATAGGTCATTTGGCTGCTCCTCAGTATTGGGAACCAATGATCTCACAGAATTCACAAAAGGTTAATCTTTTGATTTATAATCATGCAGGAGGCTTGAGGATCCCAGCTTTGCAACAGGGAAATTTAATGATGACTGAGCACTTCTAGACAGTTTTTTTTTTTCTTTAAGTTTTTTTTAAATAAAAGATATATTTTTGGGGATTGGAAATGATAGGATAGAGGTCATGTTCTTTCCCTTAACTCTTGAGCCCCTAAACATACCATGTAGTAAGTCTTCAAGTTGGCTTCCCTTCTTGGTATGACTTCTAGTCAAAGCAAGAACAACTTCAAAGCTCTTCCCTCCCAATCACAACAGGAGAAACAAGTCACTGAATGGAAGCTCTGTAAGATCCCAGAACCTTCTGGAACCACCTCCTGGCATCTGCTGCTGCAGACCTGCTCTTTTTCTGTGGAACGCCCCCTGCTGACAGCTCAAGGGAAAACTTCTGATTAAAAAATGCTCTGACCCGGAGGGCCCTTGTTCCACCTCCTGTGCAGGTCAGGGTTGCTAGGCCTAGGTTTATAGCAGTTCCGGTGTCTCTGGGCATGCATTTCTCAGTGAGTCTCCTGCATTTTATTTTCAATCCTGCCAATGGCAGATTAAACGGCTACATGAATGGGAAAATGCAGGAGGCTTTGAAACAGATGGTTGGCTGCGCAGGCTCGGTGACTTGCCAGGCAATGAATTGTGTTGCCATCTGAATGAAAATCCCACTGTGGCCAGGTTTTTTTATTTCTCCAACCTATGGATGACAGCAGCTCATGGTCCCCAGGTACTGAAGCCTGGAGCAGTTACTGGCTATTATTTTGTCTCCCATCAGGGCTCAGCGTCTTACCTCTCTGGATTTTCCTGGTTCCTTTCTCTGAAAAGGAATGTCATTCTAGACTAATTTCCTGATGATGTAAATGATTTAGCAGGGCTGATGAATATCAATAGAGCTGCAGATGGGTTTAAGGCTCCTAATGAATGTGACAGGCACCAGTGCCAAATATTTTTCCACTTGCATTTATGATGAAAACAAGCTTGAATAGTACCCACAAAGGTTACTTCTTTAATTATGCATTATAAATACATTTTAAAGTCAGTAGTCAGGTGTCAGCAAACTATGGCACAGATGAAGTTATTTACTGGGCCATGAGCTGAACCATGTGGGAGCCGGAGAGTGCTGGGTTTGAATCCCAGCTTGGCCACTAGTCAATTGTGTGAGTTTGAACAAGTCATATAATTGCAGATAATAATACTTGCATTTTGACAGTTTTAAAAATAATGAAATGTAGTGTTGCTGGCATTGATAATGAAATATCTTATGTCCCTATAATATGAGAAGGACTGCTGAAGTTCCCTGAGGGTACAGAAGATTCTGAAAACTCCAAAGTGAGGTAAATGCTAGATCAGTTGCATGCCGAGGGTGGAATAGAGAGCGCGCATTCAACCTAGGCCATTTGGGGGTTTTATCTGTAGAGATGTTACAACAGTACTAAAGCCAATTAAAGCTGATTTCTTTTTATTACTAACGTGCTAATAATTCTAACCAATGTCAATAAAAAACATTCTTCCTTCCCCCAAATATGTCTTGTTGGTCTAAATTCCAATGTACGATTGTGTTTATTACTGGGTTTTTAATAGTATCTCATCTTTTAATTATTTATTCTCCAATAAATATTGTATTCCGTATGGAAGTTAAACTTCAATTTAACTTGTTATGCTACAGCCCACCTCTCCCCACCAACCTAAAGACTCTATCACTGGAATGCATTTGCACAGAGGCCTGGCCCCATGGCAAGGTATGGGAGCAGGCACTGCTCTGTAGAGTTTGCCTGGAACCCGTGTGCCATCTCTTCCTGCAACTAAGCAGTTGATTCAAAATAAACAATTGTTGTTAGTGATAATGAAACAAAGAGACAGAGATCTTGAATGGTACCACTTCTGTCATTGCTGTATAACCAGTTGGAGGTTTGATATTTCAAACTGAAAACAAGGAAACTGAAGTGCAAGGTGCACATTGGATTGGCAGGTACATGTTTTAGTTCATGCATGAACTAGTTCACTGAATCTGAACTAGAGAAAATTACTGCTTTTTAAATGGCTGTTTGACAAGAACAAAAATAGGGATTATTGCTGTGACTATAATTACTGGAAATAATTTTATCATCTAGAGAAAGAAAGAAACATGGAAAATGATCCAGTTCAGATGGCAAAGATGAGAGGCATGTCACTGCAGTGAATCATGTGGCAGGTTTTTACAGCATTGTAATAGCTACAACGGGGCTCTTTCCCATTCCCCTAAGGTAGAAGTTCATAGTGAAAAGAACTAGGAGTTTGCCATCTTTCTGAAGCGCTGATTTTATGATTTTAAAAATAATAGTTACTGTTCATATAGGAATTTTGTCTGCCAGGCAGTTGAGAACTTGAAGCTTACATTGTTTAATACTCTCAGCAGTACAAAAAGGGTATTATCATCCTAATTTAAAAGATGAAGAAAGCAAGTTGGGAGAAGTTTGCTTTAGGACATGCTTTGCATTAGGGCTGACACTGGATTTCCTGATTCTACAGTTTATTCTCTTACTCACTGCACCAGTAGAAGAAAGGGAAACTGAGGCAAACAGGTCTGTTCCAACTAGATTAGGGGAGAGGCTACAGGCCAGTGAGATTTTAGACTTTGCTTTCACTAAATAATCACGCTCTTAGACACTGACAAAAACTCAAGTCAGATCAGTCTCAGGGCTGAAATGCACCTGAGGAGTCTGGAAATTTCCAATCACAGGGGCCAAGGCTGAGACCCCGGGAATTATTGTACCAGTGGTTGATCACGCTCTCAGTTTCTACAGAATCAAGTAACCAGGTCTCTGTCTATCTATACCACACTGCATTTGGGTATGAATTACACAGAACATGTAGCTTTTTCATCCCAATTCTCTTACTCTGATTTCCATGAGATTTGTCTTGGGAAGGGAGATTCTGGGGGTCTGAAATTGTAGCCAGAGGTCCAGCTGACAGTGCCTTAGTTAGGAAGGAGAATCCCCTGCACCAATTAGTATGGGCACCTGGCTGGGGTGATTCTGGAAATCTACGCTCCTCCTCAGGCCATATAGCCAATTTCCCAGACACTGCTTAATACTGATGACATTAACTCACTTACTCCCTGGTAAAGCCTCACCTTTCAATGGTTCTGGGAGAGGTTTATGTCTAGCCACACTCTTTCCTCACAAGTTTTTCTCTAAAAGTGTTTGTAACTTCATTGTAACTCAGTTTATCTTCCTAGCTTTAGAGAACTTGCACTATCTGCCTACAAATCTTTTTCCTAATGTAGAAAATATGAGCCCCTATGTTAATCAATCTAAATTTTAAGGCACATAACTACTGTTACATGCAGATTGTTGGGCTTGATGCACTGATTCAGTAGGTCTAGAATCTGCATTTTCATGAAGATGTATTGCCAGGGTTCTATAAGCCCCATTTCAAGATACACAATAGCAGTGACTTAAGTTCTTCTATTCTTTCCAGTCTTTTGTGAATGATAAGTCCTTGGAAAGTATCAATTGATTGAAAATTAAATCTACTTCTATGCTTCTATTACAAAAATAGGCTTCATGGAAAAGAAGTTACTGGTTATTGGTATTGATTCTTAAAGTCACCTTTTATTGGGCAGTATCCATGGTTCTTTGTGTCATTTTAAGATATGACAATTGTATGCTAAATAAGTCACTTAATCAGCAGTCTGGTTTAGAAAGCATCCACAATATTTCACAAACATTTCACATTACTTGTTAAGAAATAGATTGAAAGGTAGACTAGGAAATAATAACCTAGTTGTAGGTACTTCTAACAACAAAAAAGGTACAGCTTAAAAGAAAGCATTGGAGTTCCCTTCCCTGAGAACATACAGGAGTTTTAAAAGTTGCTATATCAAAAAAGAATTGACTAGAAAGATTCATGGAACCCAAATTCAAAGTGAACCCAACAGTCACTTCTGCAATAATGAGACCTCCCAAGCATAGAGGTGGCAGAAATGGGAATCTGAGAGAGTCTGGGAAATCAGGGATATTCTCTTAAAATAGAAAATAAAAACCTAGGACCTTTATGCCAGTTTTTGTGACAGTCATTATTTTTACATTTGCACCAAAGTTTTTAAAAGCTAAGGAAAACAATGGGAAACATATGTTTCTCTAGCTCCGCTGACAGTTTGTGAGACCAAAAAACAAAACCAAGAAATTAACAGAGGAGTTGGTGGTTTGCTCTACAAGACATTACAGGGTACCAGACAAGACACTTAGCAATTACGATAGAATCTCTTGGCACTGGAGGACTGCTGGGTGTGTATCGATTAGTTTAAAGAAATTCTACTTGTAAATTCATTTGTCAGCTGTGACTTCATCCTCAAATTATTACAGAGCCCCAACTGGGTTTCTTGGAAGTTTGGTGAGCAAAAGTAAATTTATTTTCCTTATTATAAGAAGTTCATTTAAGAGTCAGGCATAGGATTTTAAACTGTCTGTATAGAGCTAATTTTAAAACAAGAATAATTAAAAACTCAGAACACTCAAGCACCTTCTTTCCCAAGATAGCACATGCTGAATAACACCAGCTTACATTGCACATTTAGGTTTTTATGGTAACCAAAGTGTTGATATGGAGACCTTTGGATCCTTGAAATGTTGATTAGTAAGTTATAATGGGTGGTAAACACATGATGATACTAAATCAAAATTTTTATATAGACTATGTGTGAAAATTTTGTAAGTTTCCACCTAAATTGGAAGTGCTTTTTCCTTATAAAGACAAGACAAAAACTAAAGCCTGTGGACCTCAACTTCTTAGCCAGGAATGGATGTGAAATTCTATACTTAGAGAAGTCATTTAAAGTCATCAGTATTAATTTAAATTGAAATTTTTATTAAGCAGAAAGCAATACATACATGTACCTCCCTGTCAAATATTAAACTGAACTAACTTCAAAGCTGTACTACATGAAAATGAAAAAGGTTAGAATTATTGTTCTCCTGTGCATAACTTTTAAATATTTGAATATATAAAGACTAGTTTTAAACTTGTCAAATTCGATTTAGGCCTGGAGGTCTCAGGGGCAGTGAATGACGGATATGATGATAGAATTGGGTCTCTTTTTAATGACTCAAAATGCCTGGCGTCTCCTTCTTCGGTCCTAGTGGATATGTGGCCCTACAGAGTCACCACAAGGGATTAATGGCAGGTAGGGGTTTGCCTTGCTCCTTTCCTCCTGAACCCAATTACTTAATTTATTGACCCTCTATCTATGCACCAAAACTACATGAACTGCTTATAGGAAAATACTCATCTACAAATATACAAGCATGTCCTATGAGAAAGAGGTGCTAAGCCCACCTACTTACTCCAGCTATACATTGAGAAAATGTTTCCCAGAATTCTTGTGTCTGAGCAATGGGATCAAGGGTCTTTGGGGTCTTGTGAAGGGCCCTAAAGAAAACCAGAGCGAATGTTGGCATGTCAACCACTGAACATTTTTCTAAGAAAACTCTTGAAAATTTAGGGTGAAAATCTTGCCAGAATCCCAAGTGAATGCATTCATTCATGCATTAACTCATTTTTCAATTTCCACTGCTATTTATTGGATGCCTAGAAGGATGTCTTAGGATACAAGAAGTAGATAAATTCTTTGACCCCATGAAATATATATGTGAAATAAAGGGGGAGAAAAATATTGTGGGACAAACCAGTGCATCCATATGAACGCATTTTACCCAGTTAGTTTCTTGTATCACTATAGCACCTGGGTACCAAGACAAAAGTGGGAAATTGAATATATCTGTGTCCTAATTCTTTACCTTAGATTTTTCGATGACCCCTTCAATGGTGTCACTCTGCAGTTGTAGATTTGCTTCTAAGGTGTATTAAGAAGGCATTTAAAACATTTTTTAGAAAAATAATAGTGGAAACATTAATCAGGTTTTACTTTTGGTATTTCTTGTCTAGTGGAGAAAAACCAAAATACATTATTCTCTAAGATGGCTTCTGCTAGAATCTTGGGTATTTTCAAACCTATTTATAGTGAGAAAACTGTAAAGAACTTGATGCTTTTTAACTAAATGAAATCAAGGCCCAAATATAAGAGTAAAGTCACAGAATGAAGTCAGAGAGGCCATGGAACTGTTGTGCATATCACTGCTTTAGGTGAGTGAACTTGATTTCCAGCAATAAACATTCTATCAAACTCAATTTCCTTTCACAAACTTGTAGTGAGTAAATGTAATTTTCCATTTCAAGTAAGCATGTCTCTGAGATTAAGGATATAGTTTGCAGAAAATAACAATAAACCTGAAAGCCAGTAGCTCTCCAAGGAAATTCTTGCAAACTAGTCAGAGAATGATTTTATGATAACAAGATACAGAATAAATATAAACAAGGGAGACAAAAGTCCTTCATCCCAACTTGCTGTTTATTGTCTTTGTTTAAAGTAAATATCTTATATTTCCCAGCTACTATATATTAAGACATCCTGGCTAACTTACTGCTTTATATCCACCAAACCCTTTGCCAGCATTCTTCAAAGTTCTTCATTAAACTGATCACTGAAGCTTATGATCCTCTTTCTTTGTCCATAGTTTCAACCAAGGTCAAATCAAATATATTCTGAGAAGGTCTAACATTCTGTTTTCAGGCTTTCATCTGGGGTTTTGATCCTGGGGGAAATAAATGATGGTCCCTAAAAAGGACAACAAGACATTTTCTCTGATTTATTTCAAGGGGAAAAAGTGGAAAGGACGCGTGTACAGAAATAGAACAGATTCGCAAGGATGCATGGTGATGTGAGTGCGAGGTTGCTGTCCCAGAGATTAGAAGGGGGATCAAGGAGGATATGTTAGGCTTTAAGGGAAGGGAACCTGTGATCTCAAACAGTGGAAGGAAGGAAATCATCCCTGGTCCTGGGCAATGTGAGGAGTGGCAGTATCCTAGGCTACACTGGTGGTGACTCTTACATCTACCCAGATCTACTGGGAGCAGCACATATTTCACCCCTGCCTAGAAAGGAGTGAAGCAGCAGATGAACAGACGGAATGGAGACCTGGAACCTGCTGTGGGGGAGGAGCTTAGCAACAGCACCAGACAGGGGTAAAGACATGGCAGTGGATGTCAGCCCAGACAGATGATGGCTCCGGTCAGAAACCCCCCACACCCTCCTGCAGCCCTATGCATTCTCATCATTTAAATTCTCAATAATGGGGAAGGATGGGGGGGGGAGAATCCCTCTAACAGTGCAAACGAGAAATATGCAGAAAGCAAAGCTTAAGATTTTGCCACTGAATGGAGTGGGAGCTTGAAGTAGACATTCTTATAAAATATTCTTTTTTTTCTTTTAAAAAATTGATTGCACACACACACATTACAGCATTGTATACTTCAAAGTTCTCCCACCACCTTGTCACTCGTGAACCATCATCTTAATCTCTTGTGCCCATCCCTCCCCCCCCTTTATATCCCCTCTCTCTCTCGCTCTAAGCTTCAGTTCTGCTGACAGTTTGTTAGTTTTAAGTTTTACTTGGCCTTTTGTTTGTTAGTTTTCCCAATATCACACATATAAGTGACATCATCCAGTATTTCTTTTTCTTTCTGGCTTATTTATGCAAGCATGATTCCTTTTAGGTCTATCCATTTTATCACAAATGCATCAAATTTGTCTTTTTGATTGCTGAATAATATTCCACTGTGTAAATATACCACAACTTTATTATCTATTCATTCGTTTGGGGTATTTTGGTTGTTTCCATAATCTGGTTATTGTATATAGTGCTGCTATAAACATGTGGTTAGGTGTCCTTTTGAATCAGTGTTTTTGTATCCCTTGGGTAGATTCCCAGAAGTGGGATTGCTACCTCAATTGGTGGTTCCATTCTCTGTGGCTTGAGGGTCCTTTACACAGCTTTCCAAGAGGCTGGGCCAGTTTGCATTCCCGCCAGCAGTGTAAAAGTGTTCCTTTTTCTCCACATCCATGCCAACCTTATAGAATATTCTTATAGAATAAAATTCTATCTGTTGCACACCTAATATATGGACAATATCACCACCTACTATGATTTTGTTAAGAGTTTGATATTTCAGTTTAAGTGACATTATTCAGCAGTGGTTCTGGGCAGGGAGCTGTTTTGGTAAACAGATTTTATCTTTCCTTAAGGTAGTTTTGTTTTTATTTGTTTGGTTTGAAGGTATCAAGAAGAAGAGAGAGGGATCTCTTTAAATTGGAGTGGAAACTCAAAGGGGCGCTTTGCAATCACTAGTCTGACTCCTAGGTTGGTAAAGACCTTTTCTAGATAAGCTTGTTAAATCTTATAAAACTAAATGCTTATCTATTAGATTTTTTTTGTTATCACACTGTTATAGAGATTTGAAAAGTTGAATGTGAGCAGTAAAATTTCTGCCTTAGCTGTGTATCAAAATTATCCGCAGATATTACTGGGTCATGCCCCAGACCCACTGAATCTGAATCTCCGTGGTGGGCCTTGTTTTCAGTTGAACTCTACTTGGCAATTGTTTTTAAAACATTACAAGGCTGGAGAATATCTAGAGTCCATGGAAGGCTGAGTAACCTTTTCTAATGCAACAGGCTGCAAACTATCCCAAGCCATGGTAGTGACCATTAGTGCATTTATTAAAAATACTTCTTAAGCACCAATAATTTATGGAGCCTTTAAGAGTCAGTATGCATTGATAAGTAGCTTTGTAAGACTTGAATGCAGGATAAAATGCTGTTTCAGCTTCAGCATGCCAATGTGAAAGGCATCCCATAAATTCAAGGATGAGTGGAAGTTCAGTTCTACTTTGTTGACTGCGACTTTCATCAGGAGTCAGTGTCCAGAAGACTTCCTGAGTGGTCACTGCTCACTCTCTGTTCTTCTACAGAGCAGATGATGACAACAAGCTGCTGGGTTTCGTGGTCCTGGCTGGGGTAAGGAATAGCTGACTGCTATGGCTACAGTTCTTTCTTGTTCTGGTGCAACTGTGAGTCCTCTCCTTGGTGATTCCCCTCCCAGCTTTGGAACAGCATCACTGATCACATGTAGGGCCATCATGCCCACACTGCTGACAGCTACAGGGGCCTCATGGGTGTCTGGAAGCTTATTCTGTCAACTCCCTACGAGAGAACATCTCCAAAATGTCCCTTTGGTCATATCACTGTTCCAAAGCTTTCAGCGTATTCTGTGTCCCCATGAGGCTATAAGGGCCTGTGGATCTGAGCCACTTTTCATACTCATTCTTCTCCACTCTCCTGAAGACGCTCTTATCCCACAGCCTCATTACACCTCCTATATTCATCCATAGCTTAGCCTCAATTTTCCCCCCGCCTGGAATTTCCCTGCCTCTCCCCGTGGCCTCCTAAGAACTTGCCCATCCTTTCAAGGCCTCATCAAACATTGCTTCTGCCATCAAGCCTTCTTTGTGAGTCTCCTAGGGTGGCCCTGACAGAGTGCCCCAGATAGTTGACCTGATAATGTTTATTTCTCAGAGAGCTGGAGGTTAGATGGAGTCAGCAGAGTCAACTGAGGGCTGGGAGGAAAGGCTCTGTGGCAGACTTCTAGGCTTGAGAGGCTATCTTCTCCCTGTGGCTCACATGGCTGTCCTCCATTTGTGTCCTAATCTCTTCTTATAGAGATGCCAGTCCTATTGGATGAAGGTTCATCCATATGACCCTATTTTCATTTAATTGCCTTTTTCCAGACCCTGTGTCCAGATGCAATCACATCTAAGTACAGGGGGTTAGGACTTCAACTAATGAACTTTTGGGAGGATGCAGTTCAGCACATCTCAGCTGCCTTCTTGTTGCTCATTTCAATTGAAAGAGACTCTTGCTTCCTGCGTGTGGCTGCCATGTGTGATGATCACAATCACATTAACACTTAGCAGCCCCTGGACTCTGCATGCCCTCCATCTAGGGGCACATATGAAACCTATGTGGTGAGACTTTGTTAGAGCAGAAGCTGCTCCACAGTCTCCCACCAATTCCACAGATGAGCCATGACCTATGCACCCTGCAAGCTGCCCTCCTCCTTGCCCCCAACACTGAGGGCCTCCTACTAGTGTCTCAACAAGTATCCATTGGTTTTGATCTCAAACTTGTGTATGCCCCTTTGGACACCATGTATTTATGCAATTTAGTTGCATAAATATTAAGTGAACCGTGTGTGTGAAGAGAAGGATCGTCTAGTGGAAATGAAGACAGCTGGTTTGGAGAGCCTCACCAAAAGGAAGCACCTAAAAGTATTGCTAAGTAATGAGTATGAGAGAAAACTGTAAGTCAGGGTAATCTAACTGGAGGTCTCCATTCTCTTGGCTAGCTCTGCAAATATCCCTAAGATCTTGCTCTGTTCTAATGTCACCATAACTTTAAAGAAACAAAAAAACTTGGAAATTGTAAAAGATGCATTATAAATGTGGTTTGTAAAAGACAACTACAATATCAGACCCAGATTCAAAGAGAGAGACTTCTGCCGTCCTATATCAAATGATTCCCAAATGAATATACAATTTAATGTTTTAGGTTAAAAGAAAATGTCTGTGGCATGTAAGCATGTATGTTCACATTTTTTTTAAAGGCTATTTAATGTAACTTTTCCCATCAATGATCTGACCCCCTTCCTTCTTCGTAAGCTGATAGGACCATCCTGAATAAGTTGACACAGCAATGAATATTGTTCTGAGATGTGGTTTCCTTAAATGAAAAAAGGCACAGAGCAGACTGCGAGATTTGCTAAGTTCTGGGCAGCAGGTGACAGACCGAAGGCTTGAGGAATAATGGAAGTTTCTTTGCAAACAAAAAGCTTGGTCACCTGGCCAGTTGCAGAGGAACTTGTTCCTGGTCCCCTCCTGGCCCCACCCACATGCAGGTCAGGCCATGATGTTTGATCCGGAAGTCTATGGAGCTGCTGCTCACAATAGGCAGATTGCCTTTGAAGATGCTTCGCAATCTTTTCCAGAACCTGCTCACTCCACAATTAATCAATATATTACTCACAGTCCCCTAGGAAACAGGGGTAATTTCACAATTACCCACAACAGAAAGCCTGCCTAATCCCCCACTCACCCCCTGTGTGTTTTAAAAACCAGGATGTCCCACAGAACACACTGAGGTGTTTTTGGCTATTTTGCATCTTAAACAAAAAGAGAAAAAGAACCACTGCTCACAGAGATAGTAACTTCTGCTGATTTTCAGAGCAACTAAAATATAACCTCTTACAGACAATCTTAATGGGAAATGCATTTTTTCCTTTTGCAAGGTATGGACTGGGTGAGGGCAGCATGATATAGAATGAACAGGCTGTAGGGAGGAAAAGCAGGATCCTATCCCAGTACCCAATGGGCATCCACAGAACAAAGTCTCCCCACACCGGATGTAGGCTCTGTCCACACTAAGGATTCCTGTTCATTCATCAGGACCAGCATCCCCCCAGCACCCCCAGACTGGATGCTGTGCACTCTGCCTGCAGGGCATGGTGAAGTGAGTGCTTACCTGGTATGTTTTCCTTATGGAAAAAGTTAAAAGGATTATTAACTCTGTCACTACTTACAAAATTACATTGCAAATCATCAGCTATTTCCCCTCGTATTAAACCTGAGATACAGGAAATTAATCTGCCCCCCACAGTTCCCTCACCCCATTACTTATCCATAAGCCTATTTCCTTTCATTCTGTTCCAAATCCTTTCTCACTCATGTTTCTCTTCCTGAGCTTTGCTTCCTCGCCTCCATCTCTGGGTTGCTTGCTTTTCTGCATGTCCTCCAACCAAAGGAAATAAAAACTAACAACAAAACTCCTGAGGTGAATGGAGAGAATGGACAAAGGACTGCAAAGTTGGAAAGGCTATTAAAGATCTATTCTAATTCCTTCCATTATGGGCAAGCCAGCTGTGGCGCACAGAGATCAGGCAGGTCCCAGGGAACAGGATTCTGTCTGTTCACCAGCTTTCTGGTGGCTACCTGTCCTGAGACAGTCAAAGCAAAGGCCATGAGGGATTTATTTTGAACCCAGAGGCTCTTCTCCAGAGAACTGAGGCTTTATATCTGCTGGAGATTGTTTTTAAAACAATGCAGTAGCATTTACAACTACCTGATTCCTACTCACATCTCGCCAGAGCCGGGCTTGTGTGGGAACCTGGTGGAAGATCTCTGGTGTGCTTTCCTGCTCGAAGGAGTGCATGAACTCCAGTTGATCATACTTTTAAATTCCCATGCTTTAAGTCAGCCCCAGAACTCTCAGGAGAGCAATAAAGCGGATGGTACCACATGTGGGGCTGTGTGTTGTTCTTGTCAGCACCCGGAACCCCATTAGGGGAAAGACATCTTTCTCAGTTTGAACAAGAATAAAATTTATCTTTTGAATTTTCTGTCCTTTATCTCAACCTCTGTCTGTCTGTCTAATCTGTCTACCTGTCTGCCTGTCTATCATCTATTTGATTTTTTTTTCATATTTTATCAAGCCGTTGCTTTTGACTCTCAATTTCTCACTGAAGACATATTTCTACCTTTGATGCAGGAATTTCTAGAATTAAATTTGTGGCTCTGAAGTGTTTTCCAAACATAAAATTCTGCATTTTGATTCAAGTAATGAATATTACACAGAGCTTCTTCACCTTTTTCATCAGGCAGTCACCCCCAAGGGAGACTGTTGTCATTGCTTTTAGCTCTTTTAAATAAAGGCTAAGCTTTGTTGGTAAGAAATGAAATGAAACTGTATTAGCTTCCCCTCTCTTCCATCATGTGTCTGAGAGTCAAGGTGGAAGTTGAATGCCGCCAGCATCCAGCACTCATTGGAATCTAGGTGACTCACTGAGAGGAGGCTCTTCCAAGTGGGCAGGACACCTCCAGACCCTGAAATCTCTCTGCCATTCCATGCAAAGCTACAACATCCTGGTAGAAGACAAACACAACCTGAGCCTTGAGATCCCACGATTCTAGACCATGCTGCCAGGCATGGAGGCGGGGCAGTGCTGAACCCAGAGATCAGACCTAAAGATGAGGGGGAAAGAGAGTGAACTTCCCTCATTTCAGTCACAAAATCAATAGTCACAGCAGAAAGCGGGGGGGAAATGAATCCAAATCTCATTCTCTCTCCTTGTAGAAGAATTTTTTTACGTTTTCTGAGAGCAGAAACTGCCACCAAGGCTGCAGAAGTCAGGCAAACTGTGGTCTGTGACTGTCTGACAAAGGCTAACTCTTACCCAGATGTCCAATAAAAACACTTAGCAAGTATCATTTCCATAAGGCTTTGTCTACTCGAAACACAAGCCAATTGTTTGGGTCCAATTTATGAAGCAAGGTCTTGCAAAGGTTATGGGGTGAGGAGGCCTGATGACAACTAAATTGCCTTAAATGGAGCTCAAAATACCACCTTAAGCATTCTCCTCTCCCACGAAATGCTTAATCATAAATCAAGCAGCTCAAAACATATTTAAAATGACAAATAGAGCAAGCACTTACATCTCATTTTTTTCTTTTAATTCACCAATGCATCAAAGATTTCTGAAGGATATAATTCCTCACAAAAAAAGATGAAGTGCCGCAGGAATGCAAGATTCCAGGGATAAAAGAGATTAAAAATCAAATGGTGGACCAGTCTTAATGCTGAAAATTATTCTGAAAATAGACATACTCATTTTAAGACAAGGAGATGAGGACTGTCCTCTCTGAACTTGTAAGGAGTGGCGAATCTCAAAATAATTGGCCACATGTTTTTCATCTTGCAAGAACTTATGAATCCATTTTAATGCACTCAAGTTCAGCGGTACTATTTGTCCACAAGCAAATTTCCCCCTCCTTTTCCCCACCATGCAGATTTTAACGGGGTTTGATTCAATGGGGAAAAAACCTTCCAAAACTCACTAATGTTTCCTGAATTACCATTAGTCTAGCTTTAGGAATTTCAAAGAACGCTGAATGAAACTTTCTATGCAATAATCTTTACCATTCTAGTTTGTTTTTATGTCTCCTCCCCTCTATGTAGAAATTAGTTCTCAACAATAAAAATTATTAAGTGTCTAACATGAAATGCAAATTTGTCTTGATCCAGAGTAGATTAGAAAGTGGGTCAGACAGGAAAACTCAGCTGGCCAATCATCCCTGACCTCCTTCAAAGGCTCTGGTTCTGAGCGCCAGGGAAAGAACAGACTCTGGGAACAACTCAACCTTCTCCTCTCCTGTTGATTACAAATACCTAGAAAATGCAACCAAGTCTAAAGATGGTGAACTTGATTTTTTTTCACAACCTTTTTTCAATCTACTTGGAAACATCTGTTTTTAATTGTACTTGTATTTGAAAACTAATTTTGGGTGAGATTGGGTTCAGACTCCAATCAACTTGGAACTGAGAGATTATTGCTTATCCTCACAACCCAGAATTCAAGGAGGTTGGAGGCCAAGGATACCATGCTTTCTGAACATATGCACGAGACACATGCATTTAGAAATGAAAAAGGAATGGTTCATTTCTCTCAGGGAAACTTCTTTAAGGCCAGTGATTTGGGGTTTTAGGTTACAGCTTTTAGTCTTGGGATTTGAGTTTTGGAAAGGTCAGTCGGAGGACAGCACCCTCTCATGCATTCCAACATGTGAAGCAGGAGATGAAGCATTCATATGATCAAGTCAAAATAAAAACAGCATTTGGAGTTGTTCATTGAAGAAATCATAAATCCACCCTATTCCCTGAATTTTGAAGAAATTAAAACAAATACCCTGTCAACTAACCACAGTTTCCTTGCTATACCTCCAGTGGCATGTGGCATGCCTCTCCCCTCCATCTGACTAGAAGGGAGAACAATGGAGACGATTCTAAATTCCCCTGTGTACCAGGTCCTGGGGCTGCCTTTTTCCACTGCAGGACCTGCTCAAGACAGGAACTCAGGAGTGGGCCCCAAACTTTGCCACTCACTCGCAGTGTGTTTCTAGGTTCTAAGAATACTCAATTTTAAGTAAGGCTCTTGTTTTTCTGCTTCATAACACATCTTGGGAGTATTCATTGGCGTTCCATTACACAGTACTAAAAATCATGAAGAGCTGCTAAAGTGCAGCTTTTGATTTTCTTTAATGACTGAGTCCAAAATGGAAAGTTAAGTTCACGCTAAGAATGCTTAAGTGAATCTTTGCTACTCTGCTTGACAATCTGAAACATGAGCCTTGGACCCCTCACTTTGCAATTCTGCATGACAGTCCATCCCAAGTTTATCAATCTGACCAAAGAACAGCACCCTTATGTTTTTTGAAATTCAAAGTATGAATGAATAAAAGAACACAGAAATATATTTCAAAATAACTCAAAATAAGTACAAAACTATTATAAATTTTAGTAAGCTAAAATACGGAGACAAAAGAGTACCCTTATTTGTTCCCTACATTCAAAGATATAGATGTAAACACGTGTCAATTTTCATTTATTCATTAACCAATTATTACAAATGCTTATTTTAACAAAATATGTTAATTCCTAGGATTCATAATTATTGACTGAATACAGAGCACGCATTCTCAATGATTTATTCTAAGTGTTCTCTACAGAGAGTCTCAGAGGTGGCATAGCTCTCCTTTTTAATACCCTTATTATTTACCCTTATTATTTAACTAGAATTTAATATGCAAGATACATCAGTTCCAATGTTTAATATTGGGTCAATTTTTTTAATCTGATGAACCAAACATAACCCAGGAAACTGCATTAAAGTTGACCCCCTGTAAAAAGTTAATAATCTAGAAGACTTTGGAAAAGAGAGTGCTTTCCTTATAAATGAGTATCTCCAATATAATGAAATGGCTACACCATTATTTATTTATAGTATGCTTTGAAGAGTCAATATGTAAAGTACACATATTTATCCAAAATAGCATTCTGATGGCAAAAGATACGAAAGTATCAAGAAATAAGATTCCAAAACTTTCAACAAGCAGAAGGGGTACCCCAGAGATAATTAGCAGCTGGCACCTTTTCTTTTTAATTCTCCATGATCATTTTAATCTTTTTATTGATTACATAAATCAATATTGATCATTAAACTTGCTAGGTCCATGGAGACAGTTCCCAATTATTTTCAAATGGAAAAAATTAAAAAACCAAAATCTTTTCAGTAGCTCTTTGGAACTAATAAGAGAAACAGGAATGAAACCAGTTGTTTTTTTTTTTTTTTTTTCACTGCAAAATTCATAGCTTCACCAATCACTGAAAATTAGTTTATTTGCATTTCTTTACTTTCTGATTATAAAATTACTATATCTTCTGATTATAAAAATAACATGTGATCACCATGTAAATGCTGAAAGATGTAGAAATGATGAAATTTATATAACATCACACATAGTCTCAATATTCAGAGATAACAGTTTGGTTTATTTCTCTCTGCTTTTCTTTTAAGGCAAGGTACATGACTGTAAATGCAAGTTATGTAATATTTATTCTTGCCTTAATCTTTCTACTACTATATATTGTAGCAATTCATGTCGTTAAAAATTTTTCCCAACATTTTAAAATTGTTTCAGAATATTTTATACTTTTTAGCATTTAGATTTTTTTCCAACCTTTAGATCATATTGTGACAAATTTCTGATTACATACATTCAAAATTTTTCTAATACTTTCCTTAGAATAGAAATCTATATGTAGAATTCATAATTTTATTAGATAAATTTGACACATAACATGGTGCAAATTTAAGGTGTACAGATTGTAACTTTATTATAATTATATATTATAAAGTAGTTGCCGTTGTAAAAATATTTTATCATACTACATATTTGCAGTACAATAAGACTGGTTATCTTCCATATAGTGCCTGTTAACTCTCTCCGATTATGTTACTGCTAGTTGAAAATGGTAGTTATACCTTTAAAGCTCTTGATGCAAATTCCTAAAATGTCTTCCAGAAAGGCTGTGGCAGCAACTGCTTGTGCAAACCAGCCCTGCTCTTGTCAATTTTATCTCTACATGTTCTTAGTAATTGATAATTTGAAAAACTAAAATGGTCTATTATTCATTTTGTACTTACTCAATTCCTGGAGAAGTAAAATTACTTTTCATATCTTTTGTTTCTATTTCTATTTTTGCTTTTGAGTCCCATGTAACTTTTTCTGTTTGACTGATTTTTCTTCTTGGTTTATGGAAATTCTTGTTAACATTTTGCTATTTACTTTAAGTCTTTCCTAATGTGTTCTCTAGGTCTCAGTTTTAAATCTATTTTGATATCTGGATATCTTAAATCTTTGTAGTTAGTTCTACACATCTTTTCCTTCTCATTCATTTCCTTAAAGATCAGAATGTGCTATGTTATATATTTAAAATATTTTCTATGTGTAATATTAACACACATGTCTGTTAATATAATCCCTGAAGAAAAAAAAAAAGGTCATTTAGCATCTAGCACTTAACACCAATATTGGATTAAGGATTAGTAAATACTTCCTACTGTGAAACTTCCTCTTGGGCCAATTTTCAAGACAATTCTGAGGGTTAGGGGAGGAAGGGACCTTAATCTTCTTCCACTGAAAAAAGGGTTTCCATGAATCTTCTCAATTCAGAGCTTTCAATGTTCTTTGTGTCCATTCATTTCTCTTGGAGTGTGTGTATGTGTGTGTGTGTGTGTGTGTGTGTGTGTGTGTGTGTGTACTCACCCTTTACAATGATTCATTTCAAAGTGCTGACAAATATGTAAAAATTTTAGAACCATATTGAAATTCCAATTCATTATCAGAGAAAAATACTATTTTGTTCCTACTAAGCATTCAGAAATTTAGTTGGAAACTTCAGTTTCCAGGTCATGACAGGATGAGAAAATACAGAAATTTAAACAAACCATAGATGGTAAAAAAAAAAAAAAATAAATAATATAATAAATAAATAATGTTATATATTATATATAATAATATAATTAATAATAATAAAATGATATATAATAATATATAATAATAAAATAATATATAATAATAAAATAATATATAATATAATAAATAAATAAATGGTCAAAAAATCTGGAGATGAAGTGAATATCTACAAGTTGAATCCTCCAGAAGTTGCTACAATGAAGTATATCAGCTGCAAAGTAAAGAGAATTTTCACTTTTCCATAGCTAAACAACCACACTATTCATGCCAAAGGCTTTATATAATTTATTGTGACTTCATTATATTGGTGTTAATATGCAAACCCAGCAAAACAGATTTAGACTACAATTCTGGCTGATCTGTATTCTGCTACCTAAGCTGAAAGCTGAGCAAACAATTGCAAAAGGTCTGAACAAGAATCAATTCAACACTGTGACTTCCACACACATTGCTGGTCCCAAAAGCACTCCTCCGAATTCCAAGGCATCATCCAAAGGTATACAAAAAGAGATAGGAAGCACTTTTGATTGATCAGCACTTACAGAGTAAATAATGTACTTACATTTCTATTTAGTTGGGGGAAATCAAGACCTCAAGTAGAATATACAAGATCTATAGTCACAAATAAAGTCTGACAGTTCAGTTATGCCAAGCATATCCTAAAAGCAGCAACAGAAAGAATGACAGCATTAAGGGACAATCCAAACATACATTAGTATCTGAATATTTTAAGGGAAACTGGAAGTCATTATAGAAAACTGGGATGGAAGTATTTATTTTCTCTGCATCTGTGATTTTGGAGCCCAGTCACTATTAAGCATTTATTTTCAGGTTCAGTAACTTTCCCTAGTCAGGTGAACAAAATCACTTACCCACCAGCTTAGACATGGTTTTTTTTTCCACAATGGCAATTGAAACTTTTTCTAAATAACTTTAATATAGGTTTACTTATCTGATTTGCATCTAGATTTCACGCTTATGGAGCCCTTTCACTACCCAGTAGGAAATCATCCTGTAGGGAGAGCCCATGAACAGGCTCGCCAACCAACTCGCCACTTTTGCATCTGGTCTTCTGTATCTGGTGAGAAGGCTCTCTGTGGACCCATATCTCTGGTTCCGACCCAGTCCTGCTCTACTCTGCTACCCTGAAAAATCACTATCGGTGAAATCGCCAAGGCTTGGCATTTCTTAAAGGTATTTCAAAAGCTTAACACAAATATTTTATTGAATTTTTTTATTATAAATACAAGGAGGACTTGGGGGGGTGGGAATCGGTTGCCAATAGCTAGCACACTCTTACCCTTTTTTTTGAAATAAAATATTTCCTTGATTAACTCTAGCACACCTGCAATATTCTTGTGGAGGTTACAAGATTAACAGCAATGGAAAACTCTGTAAAAAATATTTCTAAAGTGACACCAAAAATGGATTGAAAAGAAAAAGTCTATGGCCCACCAATGAAGATTACCTTTTTGCTTCTGTTGAAGTCCCATGTTGATTCTTCATCAATAAAGACTTAGAATCGCCACTGGCAGCACAGTGTGCACCAGAACACTGATCACACATCAATTCTGCAGGCTTCTACTCCCTGGTGCTATAAAACAAACAAACGAGACAATGGTGAACAAGAACCACCAGCTATAGAACTGATATACAGTGACACGCTGAAAGAAATGACTACTGCTAAATAGCACTTACCTGGTCCTTAATCTCCAGAACTCTTGCCTTTCTAAGAATGACTCCACAATAAAATGTAACCAGGAGAGAAAAAAAAAATGCCCTTTACTCAAAACTCAGTATCACTAAGTTCATCTGAGAAGAACACAGCCACAGGTAGCACTTATGAACTGTGGTGATTGACTGGATCAGTTCTAGAACAGGAAAGCACCATTTTAATTGCCCTGCTATATGCTTAGAAGCTCAGTGCCCTCAGATCAGCACTAACAGAGTTTGGAAGGGGATGGCAGACAAGAGAGAAGAAAGCACAGAGATGTGGTAAGTAAAGAGGTGATGTATAACAGGAGAGAGGAGATAAGATGTGGAGTTAGTGGCAGCAATAGCCAACAGAAACTAAAGGCAGTATCAGAGAGGGAGTGGTCCAGGAGGAATCAGAAATCAAGCAGAGAAGTCAAGCAGCAAAAGTTCCCAGTGAGACAGATGAAAAGCAGTGACCCCGAGAAACCTGGGACCTGGGGTTGCTATCAAACAAAAGGAAAGAAAGTGCCATATAACCCAAAATTCTTAATAACCACCTGCATTTCAAGAATGTATATCTGAATATCTCATGCTGACATTCCAGAATGCTCTGAGTTAAGTCATTATAATTCAAGGACCATGTCCCTGGGTATATACATCTGCATCACTTGAAGCTAAGTCAGCAGTGCCAGTTGAGGTACATTTTGGGAAATTCTCCAAAGGAAAAAGAAAAGGCAGCTGATCCATAAACTGTTAACTCTAAAGAACAGAATGACTCTACTCCATGGAGTCTGGCTGGCTGTGTTATTAATCCACCAGCTCATAGTATAAGTCAGGTATGTACAGAGACAATGATCATGCTGAATACTCTTATTCAGGGAGCTGGAAAATGCTGGGATATAGAATCATAGCAAACATGAAAGGCAAAACCAAAAACAGAAGCAAATATACAAAACCTGCATTTAAGGAGGAAACCTGGTACCTTATAAATCCATGATCCACATTGGGTTGACAGAAGCAGAGGCATCAGGCTAGCCTTAACTCTGCATTCTACTTTTAATTTTTCCGTGATGGTGCAGCTGTATCAGGGTTAGCCCTAGGAAACTCCAGACATGCAGGCATCTGATTGCAAGATTCTGGGTAAATCATTTCCACTTGTTTAACATCAAACTGATGAATCACTTATTTAAAAACATTTGTGGAGTTATATCAGCAAAGGTAGAGCTCACGGTCCCTTACATATTACATCCACATGTTAAGACAATAGACTTCAATAAAAAATTACCTTCAAACACATTTTGTATTGGGGGGATTTGCTTTATCCCTTAACACTCTAGGTTAGGGAAAGCACTGAGCACGCACTCCTTTGCAAAACTTAATTTTCTTTTGAACCCAGCATCGACCCCAAGTTTTAACATCATTCCAAATTCAGTCTACTTTGCCCACACAAGATATTGCAGTGAAGCAAAAATCTGTTCCAGAAACCTCATAAATTGTATGAACTGCTCCATTTAGGCCTGAGGGAGTGAATTGAAGAGAGCTAGGCTGTCACACTGTTTTAGAATGTTTGCCACAGGAATTCAGGATTGGGTGTAGATTGATTGAACTAGTTAGAGTGGTGACAATATATATATACATATATATATCCCATTATTTTAGTGACCTGTTACCAAATAGTCCCTTGACTTTAGCTAGTGATACCAGGCATTACTTATAATACTCAACATGGGCTTGGTATTGAAGGGGAGCACTGATGAAGCTCCCTTAAACCAAGTGCTATATTGGGGACCTCCCATATTTATAATTTATTCCATTCCATCACTACTCACAGAACATCTGATGTGTGCAAGGTACTTGGGACTTGATATTGAACAGATAGACTCTCTCCTTATGAAGGTTATGGCTCACATGATACTATTTAAAGTGTGAATCAGGAGGATAACTTCCCGATGTCACTTCATATTCAGAAATCTGATGCCACCGCTCACTAATGGTGTGATCTTGAACCAGCATACTGATGCCTCGATTTTCTCATGTATGAAGCAGAGGTTGCTATAAGCACATATACAAGCCCCAGGACAGAGCCTGGGAGATACGGAGGGGGTGTCCTTGTCTTCTTCACCACAATCCCAGTGAAATTTGCAGTGGATTTTGAAGATTTCAATAGCAGTTCTCTTCCTATATCAGTGCCAACCACTAGGGTACAGAAAGAAACACACCCTGTTGGTCCCCAGGAGAGGATGGCGCCATTTTCATTATACGTAGATTAAAAACAAATCACTTGGGGCCTGGCTTGGAAATAATCTAATGAAGAAACAAACCCATATCAAACATAGTTTTTAATAAATGCAAGTCACAGAAAAAGTAAAAATAATGGCCTTCAGTTATTCACAAATATATGTTAAGGGCTGATCCTGTGCCAGCCAGTCTCTGCAGATAAAAATAGCACCTGCCCCAGGGTGTTGTGAGGATTAAGTGAGTTACAGCAGTGCTGACAAGCAGTGAACACTTAGGATTTCTGGGAGTTATTATCTGGGGAGAAGGTGTTTTCAGAGCAACCATGAGAGGAAAAGCAGTACTGTTTTTCACCTATGGAAACTTCTGAAAGACCTTGGCTCTGCCTGTCAATCCTACTCCCCTGGAGAAAACAATTTTTTTCTCATTTATCGTTTCTTTTCACTTTTCAATCACACCGACCAACTGAAATAAAAGGTAACAATATTAAATGTGTTATAACTAAAAATCCTCAAAGCACTTAGGATAATTAAGAGGATTGTGTATTATCTAAGTATGCCTTATCTTCATGGAAAATAACTAAATTTTTCTATTGGTTTTTAAATGTGAACATGTAAGTTACAAATAGGAGTATTAGAATAAATAATTACCCTTCTGACATCTTTCCTTTTGTTTCTTTAACTTGGATACAGAAAGTGAGAGAGCATGGTTACACCCATATCCATGGGGGAAGGTGCTGTAAAAATCAGAGAGGTAAAGAAGGATGGACATGCATAAATGTAAAGTCCAAAGCTGCCTTATTCAGCATCAGTAATGTGCTATATGAGGCTGACAAAGGAATTTACATGATTAAATACTTTAACAAGCTATTTTAAAAGCTTACAAATCTTCCACTTTAATTTTTTTTTTCCATTTGAACTGTTGTGGAGATGTCTGCCTGTGGCCACTGCTTATATTTGCAATAATTTCTCTCATTGTGGTCTATCTGTCAGCCTTTGAGACTCATCCTTCAGTCCTAGTGTAGACAAGAATGAGATATCCCCTAATGGCAACATGTCATGTTGAGCTGCCTTGAGGCAAGAAAATATTAAAACTGGATGAAGACAAGAAATTAAAACTGGATGTTGATTTTACAAAAAGAAAAAAAATCTAAAAACAAGTCTGCTTTATTCCACTCTAAACAAGTTACAACATTAAGGGTTGCCAGATGAAATGCAGGATTTTCTTGCAATATTTAAGGTTTGCTTATTTTACCCAGTTGATCGTTTATCTGAAAGTCACATTTAAATGGTTTCCCTGTATTTTCACCTGTCAAATTATTCGCCCTATACATGAAGTCCTCCACATACACATGACAGGACACCCTTATTCTCTGGTGATAAATCATGAAAATTTACCTGAATAAGCAGGTAGTTAGTCAAGTAATCTGTGTAGATTACCAGGCCTCTACCTTTCCTGCACAAAGCCCAGAATTTTGTTTACTTTTCCAATTCTGAGGCCACATAGAGCTGGCTGCAAAGTGAAAAAATAAATAACACAGCACAGAAATTCACACCACATACAAAAATTAACTCCAAATGGATTAATGATCTATAGTTAAGAGCTAAAATGTAAAGGTCTTAGAAGAAAACATAAGGTTAAATCTTTATGACCTTGGATTTGGCAATGGATTTGTGATGTGACACCCAGCTTCATATTTTGTCACAGCACCATCTGTTGAACAGTTTTGCCACCCTCATCAACAATCAATTACCCATGAGTGGATGGGTTTTTTGCTGAACTCTCAATTCTATTTCATTGATCTATATGCCTATCATTGCCAGTACCACACTGTTTTCATTATTGTAGCTCTGTTAAAATTGAAATCAGGAAGTGTGAGTCCTTAAACTTTATTCTCCTTTCTCCCAATATTATCATGGCTATTCAGGTTTCTTGAAAATTCATACAAATTTTAGGATCATTTTTTCCATTTCTTAAAAAAAAGGGGGGCTATTGAAATGTTGATAGTGATTTCATGAACTTTATAGAATATTTTGGACTATATTGCTGTCTTAACAATATTAGATCTTCCAGTCCAAGATGCTTCCTCATTTATTTGGACCTTTAATTTCAGCTATGTTTTATAATATTCAGTATACAAATATCTGAGCTTATTGGTTAACTTTACTCCTAAGTATTTTATTCTTTGGATGCCATTGTAATGGAAATGTTTTCCTAATTTCCTCTAAGCATCTTAGATCATGTTTCATCATTGTATTTCTCAAGAAATTCACTCACCTACATATAAAATGCAACAATAAGCTATTAATCACAGTAGGAGATGGTATCAACTTTATTAGTATAAAAATTCAGATCCTATCTATGAAATTCCATAAGATGTTATTTGAAGATAACGAATACTGTATCTTTCTTTTTTGAAAACACATTTAGCTTTGAGATACACACTTTGCTTTCCATTTTCAACATCTCAGTAAACTTCTATTGTTAAAACAAAACTGTTATAAAAGAGAATCTTAAGTTTAATCTCTTGTATTGTTCTAAGTGGTATAAAAGGAGAAAGCTCACACAACTCATTTATCAGTATCAATCCACCACAGCCAGTAAATGTTAGTCTGTTAGTCAAATGAGGCAAATGCCAGTCAATATGTCAGTAAACTTTACTAACATTTCAAATGTGTGAGTTGAGCATTATTCTGTTGTGCTCAGAAATAAATTCAAGCCATAAATGACTTATCTAAAAGTATATCTGTATTTAGGTCAGTTCAGTTTCTGACTGAGCCACACCTCTTATAGAATAAGCAGCTGCCAGGTAGGGTGGCCCATCAGATTTTGTTGCTATTATTGATACCTTATGTAATCTTAAAAATAAAAATAAAGTACCTGGCAGTTAAAGCAAAAACTGGTTTCTGTAAAGACCCCTCCAGCTCTCCCCACAGTGACATGGGGCAGGGACATCAGTATTTTCCCAGAGAAATACTGGGAAAAACCAGAGAAATAAGTGAAACTAAATCTTGGAATATTGCAATCATTAAACAAATGATCAAAACTACTCAGACACTGGAAAAGTAAATATTGCTCCCTAGAAATTCTTTACTGATCCTCTTACTTGCTCAAAGAACACATTTTCACAATTTCTTGAAACCACATCAGAACTGTGAACTAAATTCTGCTGAAGGAAAGGCACCAATGAAGACAAAGTCAGATGAAGAATTTCAGTTGTGAAAATATTTTGTCCCTTATTCTTCACTTGTGCTGTGCTGTGCTGGTCAAATACTTCATAGCACACTCTATCAATTTTCTCTGAGTCTGAATTTTATAATAAGGGCATGGGCTTGAGAACCATGTAAAAAACCTACATGTATGGTATCTGATGGCCATATACAAATTGCCAAAACCAAACAATGCAGGACAAACCTGGTGAGCACTGCATACAGAAGCCAGTGATATCAGTCTAGCATAATGGACTGTCCAGAGAGATGCCTGCTTTTCTCATATTAAGGTTCCTATCTCATTGGCATTACATAAAGTTACAGCCTAATGATTCTTATTCTTGAAAAGGATGCAAACGGGGACTGGGAGGGCTTCTCCTGATGCCTGAAGTACTATCTTGGCTCCTAGGTCAAGGGAATAGTTAAGCACCCCCCCCACACACTCTGCTGCATCCCCAGACCAAGACAGCCAAATCTGGTGCAGTTTTCATGAACCAGTCAACTTTGCATTTTGAATCCTGTCCTGGTTTTGAAAGTGGATCAATCAGGTTTGAACGTGGCCAGTGCCACTCGGGTTTTGAGACCCTCAGGAGATTTATCCATATTCCACATAATCTCTTATCCTTCCTCCTAAGATCCTCCTAAGATCTAAGGGTGTAATACCAGGGAGATGTAGTCCAATATGACTTCTAACTAGATCATTTTCAGTTTCTAGTTGTAAACATAGTTTAAATTTGCTGTGAACATTGAAAAACAGATTTCACATAAAAATAGGAAGATCTTGGATTTCTCTTGGAAATGGGAAAATCTGGTCACTGGAGCCACTCTCTTCATGACAAGGAGATGGAGATGGAGGGAAACATCTCTTTCTGAGTCGAGGGAAGCACACACAAGCTGGCACTTAAGTATGCTAGTCTACAGTTCCCACAGATTTTAAATCCTGGCCACAGATTCTGTGAGTGAGAGGAGTTTGTAAGGAAGGCAGTGTTTTCTGAATGGGAAATGTGGTTCTATGTGAGTCTTAACAGAACTGGTCCATTTTGCCTCTCTACTATTCATCTCAGTTACTCAAACTTTAAAGAAACAAAAATCTGATCTCTGTTACTTGCTGGAGCAACTTTAACTTTGGGGAACATTTTGTTCCTCACATAAGACTTCATGAAAGCCTTATGTTAAATGGCTGCAGATTTCTTTTCTGCTTTGTTCATTTCTCTCTTTCCCCTGGAAGCTTTAATACTATCTCTGAGAGAGCCAAGTTTGGTTTTACCTTTCTAACTTTTTTCAGTGTGAGAAGAAGGGAAAAAGCAAGGTCAGAGTTTTCAAAGTCAGACCCTTCCCCACCCCCCTTTCTCCTCTTACCCCCGTATTCTGCTTGGCTCCATCTCCTTGACCAGCCATATGAAATCAATATGACTCTTCAAGACTCACAGAGACCGTGGTGCTACTTCTAATAAGTCACCAAATAATACTTAGCTACTTAAATGTCAGAAGAAAATAATTTCTGCAAAAAGGCAGGTAATAAAGTAATAAGGTTTAGAGGGCAGAGCATGGATTTGGGGACAGGCAATAGATCTGGTTAACATCTTGGCTCAGCCAGTTTATGTAATTTTAACTTCTGTTCCCATATTTATAGAGTGAAGTGTAAATACTAACCATGTGCAAATTAGCGAGCACTGTGCATGGCACAGAGCAGGCATGCATCAGGCCTCTTCCTTCCTCAGCATCTAAAGACTACATGAGTCAAGTCTCAGAACAAGTCTTATCTCCTTGTTCTCTGCAGCAAACTTCATCTCTGAAGACATGCAACAGATTTAGAAGGCAGAGCCCCAAATCAAGGTAATCTCTCTGGAGAGCAGTGTAAAAGCTAAGAGAGTTTTTTGTTTTGTTTTGTTTTTTTTTTTTTTTTTTTTTTTTTTTTTTTTTTTTTTTTTTTTTTTCACATAACTGAGAAGTACCTTCACCAGAAAAACACAGGACTAAATTATATATTTGTAGAATAAAAAATCATCAGCTGGATCAAGAAAAAGACAAGCAAGCTGTTAATTAACAGTTATTTCTGAATTTTGCCATTAATATTCATCTTTTTCTTAACCATTTTGCTCTCTGTTCATACTTATAATCCAATGATTTAAAATAGGCTCCAAAGCTTTAGGAAACATGTAGGGAAAGATACTTAAAGATAAGAAAGCTTTGTTAATTTAACTCCTCCCTGTGGTTTGAATGAAGACCAAGTTTGACCCACTTTGTCAATCAAATATCTCTGGGTGTAGCTCCTAGTACTTTAAGGGAGGGAAGTTTTAGAAGTACTGACCTAGTAACTGAACTTGGGCAGTTTATGATTCAGAGAACTCACCATGAAGTCTCTTTGGTGTTGGAAAGCCTTCCTACCTAAGAAAATCTGCATAAAACTGCAAACTTTCTGCCCATCTTCATTCTCTAAGAGATTTTTCAGTCATCCATAGACCCTAAGTAGCAACTAAATGAGATATTCCCTCTCTCTTATGACTTAGGTAATCAGAAGCCAGGAATGAGATTTAAAACTAACATCCCCTCTTCTCTCTCCACACTGTACCTTGCCCCATATTTTCATGCAATTCAAAGAGGACTTTTTAAATAATATAGCAATATAAATTGATAACACTACTACCACATATAGAGAGCCTGCTACTTGCCAGGTACTGTTGGAGACACTTTTTCAGTTCTCACAGAAATAAGAGAAAGGGATTTGTCCAAGGTCATAGGGCTAGTCTTGGGGAAATACCAAGAGTGTGACCCAGGCTGAGGGTGTTTTGCACTTTGCTACAGTGGAGTTCCCAGAGCTTGTGAGACTCAGAGCATGTGGACTTCCATCCTAGGTCAGGGGATGAGTTTTCCACAAGCGCTGCCTGGATATTCTCAGAACTCTCCACTGAGATCTGAGAGAAGTGGTGGGGGGTAGGGTTACTGGTCTTTGATAAAAAGCTGACCTGGGTATCCCCTCAGAAGACCCACAAGACCCACATGACATCCAGGGAGACCCAGGAGACCTCTACCAACCTCAGATGTACCAACCTCCGTGCCAACCTAGGACTAGTGGACTCTGGTGCCAGAGACACAGTGCACACAAAGAGACCGCACCTCACACAAGGCACCTAAGAAGCCCAAAGAAAGATATGGGGACCATGTCTGCCCAGGACTTACCCAGGAAAGCACACCTCACCCTGCAAGGTGCACCATTTTCAGGCATCACCCTCACAGGTCCTGTCCCTCCCTATACTTCTCCTTCTCTGGTAATTGTATTTTTAGGCCTCTGAGATTTAGGCTCCTATATGGGTACCGCTGTGCGCCCAGTCTGGATGCAAGAATTTGGGCAACATCTGCCCCCGCCTGGAGCAATATATAGTGTTGTGTTCAGTTGAGTCTCATCTCCAAAAAATATGCCCAGCCTATCCAAAAAAGCCAGTCAGCACCCAGTAACCCTTGCAATCACCTTGCCCAAGGTGCCTGGAGAGGCCCAGGTCCAGGGTCCTCTTAAGGCTCTGCCCATGACCCTGCCCACACCTGAACTGTCTGGCCATGCCCTTCAACCTCAGGTCTCTCCCTGGGCCCTGCCCATCCCGAGCACTTAGACCTATACATCCTGGTCCATCATACCCAGAAAGCCTCGGGGGAAAAGGACCCTAGATTCAGGAATCCACAAGGCAGGGGGAGAGCAAGCTGTGACATGGGATGGGAGGCACAGGACCAACCTCTGCCCGCAGGTAAGAGGCCATGAGTCTGGGCACACTGAGGGTTCATGCCACATAAATACACGTGCTCCCACACTCATTATATTCCCACACAGACATTAGACACTCACACAGACACATGCATAGACACAGTCATTCACACTAATTCTTACCTACATTGGTATTAGCTCAGTCTGTGATCCATGGATATTCACATCTGGGAGCACACAATATATATTACAAACATGTACACTCAAACATACACACAATTTCATATCTATTCTGCAGAGGCAAAAAGCTAGGCTTTATATGGTTGGCAAAATAACAGCTACCATCCTGCCTAGATAGCCAAGTATGAATCATATATGAAGATAGGTGATAGATAGATGATAGACAGGCAGGCAGACAGACAGACAGACAGACAGACAGATAGACAGATAGATAGATGATAGATAGATAGATAGATAGATAGATAGATAGATAGATAGATAGATAGATAGATAGATAGATAGATAGATAGATAGATAGATAGATAGATAGGCAGCTATGGTTAAATTAAGGGTCTTGAGAAGCAGAGGTGATTCTAAGTTCTCCACCACCTACTTGCAATCACCTGTATCCTTATAAGAGGGAAGCAGTTTTAGTTTGTCCTCCTAGTGCATTTCTTTTTACTTTTGTCTACGTTTCATATTTTCTTTAATTCATTTTGTGAACTTTAGTTGATCTGAACACTCTAAAAGGAAAAGGGTTTTGTTTACAGTCTAGCTTTTAAATAAGTAGCAAGAGAGTGTCTGTCTGGAAGGCGATGATCCAATGGTCCCAGGGAAATGGGGAACATCAAGGAAAGGTTAGAACTGCTTAGTTAACCACCTGCATGGGGCTTCCATAACATATCATAAATTGGGGAGCTAAACAGTACAAACTTATTTTATACAGTTCTAGAAACTAGCAGGAGCTCACTCTCCTGCTTGCAAGACCAACTTTTTGCTTCTGCTTCACATAGCCATTCCCCTGGGAAACTTGGAGAGGGAGAGAGAGGTGGAGAGGATATTCTTATGTTTCTTCTTATAAAGACATTAATTTCATCATGAGGACCCTCCCCTCATGACCTTATCTAAACCTACTTATCTTCCGAAGGCCTCAGCTCCAAATACTATTACACTAGAGATTAGGACGCCAACTTAGAACTTTTGAGGAGACACCAACTTTCATTTCACAATAAATTCGAATTCTGGCTTTGATTCTTGTAAACTAAATGAATTAACTTCACTCTACCTTAATTTCCTCATCTATAATATGGATATAATATTAAAAACCATCTCATAAGGTTTTTGTAAGGATTAAGTGATTTAATAGATGCAAAATGTTTCGAACAAGTATCCATCTTTGTTGTCACTATTGCTTTCTCAAAGGAATGTTTCACAGTTCCACAAAGCTTATTGTACTCTTTTTGTAAGCATCTTTTATTCCAGTCTACCTCTATGCCTTGGCCAATGTTAGTCTTGGCTGCTGGAATGCCCTTTGTCCGTTTCTTCAAGTATCTCCCACTTCTACTTCTAGGACACATTCTCTGAGCAAGGCCTTCCCCTCCCAGGAACTGCTGTATCTCACATGGTCAGTATCACATTTTCATACCTATATATATGGTACTATTACTTGTTGTTTAATTGGTATCTATAGATTTGCTCACTCAAAGATAGGTTATTGGGCACCATTATCTATATTGGGGAACTAATAGCAGAGGAAGGCCAGGACCTTATCCCCTAGTACCTATAGGAGCAGAGTCCTCCTTGCTTTAGCTGCCTCCTGTGTCTTCCATGTTGATCTCTCCAGAACCCACATAACATTGAAAATTGAAATTTTACCTCCAATAATATATCCAGAGATGTATCTGGAATACAAAGAGTGACCACCTCACAATACCAGTTTGTAGAACAACCATCCAGGACTATGCCTCAAGCCCTCTCTGATACCCTGGAATAACAGAGGACAACAGAGTCCTCATAACCTCAGTTGTACCAAGGATTTAGAAGTGCCCGTTTCCCAGTAAGTGAGGGAGAGCTAGTCCCTCCAAAGTTGCCACCATTTGTCTCTTTACTATAAAGAGATCCAGCATATTAAGTCACAAAGGAGAGACAAGGACAGCAGAAGAGTGGACTTAGGAAATCACTTAGTAGTTGCCTTAGGACTTTCACATAGCATATATGAGATGAAAGAAGTGAAGATGCAATCACTTTTAATAGTCCCTTGGAAAAGCTCCATCCCCACATGCCCTTCATTCTTGTTGCTATTTGTTGAAGGTTTGCAAAGCTGACTAAGAGTGTTTTATGCTAATTGGCTTTATCTGACATCCCTTTATCATTTGAAATTAATAGACAGCCTACTAGATACAAGGTTAATGGAATATCTTCTCCACCTCGGATTTGCAACTTGGCATTTTCCCCAAAACACCACTTTCATCTTGGTATAAGCGGTGGCGTTTACAAAGTCTTCTAAGAAAGGCATGCTGTCAAATCCCATCAACTATTTGTGAAATGCACCAGAGGGAATTGGTGACACTGTCATTGTAGAAGCAGTTCTGCTCTTGGCATACTCTTAAATGCCCAACAGGCTTGACATCCTCTTTGCCTGGTGGGGAGACAGCAGCCTGATGCACCAAGTACTGGCACCAGCTGGTCAAACAAAGCCCCTTCTTCAGCTCCTTGAATGGATGCCATGTGAGAAAAGCCAAGCTCAACACGAAGAATAATCAAGCTCCCTTTCTAGGTGATGGAGGTCTTTCTTCTCTTCCACTTTTCTTTCTAGGAATACAGGCTGAGAAAACATTTGGAAAGGAAATACAAAACATTGTAAGTCTAACCAGAGATTTCTCTGAATATCTGTGAGGAGCAAGTGTAGTGTTAAGGAGAGGAAGTCGTGGGGTATCATTTTTGGTCCTTAAGTAGAGTTAAAAGAATCATCAGGTTTATTTCTATTTGTCCAACTCAGATCACTGAAGGGGAAAGAAGTGAGGGAAACACAAGGAACACAAAGTCTATAATGATAATTCCATTGCTTTATGTTCCAGAGCTCCAAAGTCTCCAAAAATCTTAAATAGTATTATGTCAGCATATAAGATAAACAAACAGATATAAAGAATAAAAAAAAAATCCAACACATGTTGTACGTACATCTCCCATCTCTTCCCCTTGCAACCCACCCCAAAAGTAATCACTGTCTTTAATTAGTTTACATCTGCATGCTTTTCTATGTCTTTGTTACCAGTTAGTTGCTTTGCATATTTTTAAACTTTATTTTTAGCTGCATCAGATGTAAATAGAAGCAAGAAGATACATCAGGGAGGGGAAAAAATGAAAGCAGCTAAAATGAAGTACAAAACACAATTCCTTCACAATGTAAAAGAACTTGAGATACTCCGTCTAGGACTGATAGAGCAACACCTGGGTTTCTTTTCATCCTAGCGCTTGATTCCTGTTTTTAACATCACTTTGTGGTTTAAAATGAGTTGCTGGAATTTCAGCCAGTATGCTCATATTGCTGGCTGAAAGAAGGGGGAAGGTGGAAGGGCAATAAAGTGTTGTTAGCAGCTAAGCACATGCTCTTTAGAAGTTCCTGGAAGTGTTAGTCATCACTTCCAACTACAGTTCATTGGCCAGAACTAAATCATGTGACACCAAGTGACAATATCCCCTTTGTTCTGGAAAATAGTTTGTCCACCAATACTGATGTTCTACTACAAAGAAGGAAGTAGAGAATGGCTCAAGCAACTGCAAATTCTGTAAAGATTCATGGTCTTTTTGTGCTTGTTTTGCTTAACTGTGTTTGTAAGATTCATCTGCCCTGAATGTTCTAGTTCATTAGTTTTCATTACCAAATGCTATTTCAATTTATGAATCTTCTACAACTTATTTACCCAGTCTCCTGTTTCTGATTTTATTTTCTTTATTCAGGATGGTGATAGTATTTACAGATTTGATGTCCTTAACATTTTTTATGTTTTCTAGATCACATATGTCAGTGTTTCTCTAGGATTCTTACTGGAGAATGGAATTACTGGATAATGATGGCACTGTTTTATAATCTACAAGAAATCACTGGGGCCCTTTGTGCTCTGCTTCCTTAAAAATTCTTGATATTCAGACACTTTCTAGATTTTTGCCTTTGACAAACATAAAATGACTCTTTATTGTGACTTTACAATTTCCCGGTTACTTGTGTAGGAATATTTTCCATGTGCTTATGATCATCCATGTTTTCTGTAAACTTTCCATCATTTTATCCATTTTTCAAAATTTGGGTGGTTTGCTCATTTTCTTTTTGATTCGTTATGTATTCTGGCTACTCATCCCACTGGAGTTGCCTTTTCAGTTATTCTGTGCTCTCTATTAATAACACATCACAATCCCATTTTACAGATGAGCAAACATGCATTTAAGCAGAAGTATTACTCATGGAGCTCACGCATGTTTTTTATTTTTATCATTACTGCTATATTATTTCTCTTCAAGTCTTTTTTGGGCTTTTCTCCTATATCTCAGCGACAGTGAGTCATTTAAGAGTAAATATCTTTTTTCTTATAATTTTAACTACTTTTGGAATAATCTAAATTGTGAGTCCACTTTAAAGTATACCTATGAGTGCATTGTCAAGGATTTTGCCCATGGAGAACATGACATAATGAGCTGATCTATGCAAGAAATATAAATGATCCCATTCCTAAATTTCAGTGCAAGAAGTCCAAAGAACTCTGGAAAGTGGTTGCTGTCATCTGTGAGGTGTCAATCACACTGTGTATTTTGAGGACTTGGGATAGTCTAAGAGACTATAGAGACAAACACTCACCAGGGATAAGGAATAGAACCTGTGTCTCCTGGTGTATAACCTGACCTATCTGTTCAACTGGCTGCAGTTTTCCAACAGCACTGAGCAAGTAATCATGCATGGATCCATTCTTTATTAATCTTTGAATTCACAAATTCCTTCTATAATATCAACAATGAAACAGGGCACAATACTGGTGAGAGTGAGAAATACTTTTGGACCATTTTTTGGTTACTTTTTAAGGATTATTTCCCCCACCTTCTTTTGTGATAGGATAAATGAGTTTTAAGGGTTCTTTATACCCTTCTGCCATTAGCGCTATACCAGCAACTGTGGTATCACAGCACCCCATGATTATACATACTTGGCCCAATGGATGTGCACATGTGTAAGCAGGCACAGCTCTACCTTGGAAAGCACGGATAAAAGGGTGCTGTCACCTGGTGGAAGAGAAAACACCAGAGAGTGAGCCCAGAGAAAGAACATTAAGATCTGTGCGGGGTTTGGGGCTCAGTTGCCTACTTGCCTCCCAGTCCCCCTGACTGACCCATGCCTAGCTTGCTACTTACAAAATTTGTGGCTTTCCCCAAAAACACTCACTTAGGTTTCTCTGGGTTCATGGATTCAAGAAGTGATGCAAAACAAAACAAGCAAACAAAAATAAAAACACAGGAAAAAATTTCCCTTTGCTTTTGGGCTTTGAGAGATTAGGACCTCAGAGGAGCACCCAGGAATCAACAGACACAAAAAATTTGAGGGAGGGACCTCAAAAGTGAGAGCACAATTTCTTTATTTCTTCATATGATCCCCTCCCTGTTCCTTCTTAGGAGAGTCTCTGAAGTAGGAGAGATAGAGGAAGGGGCTGGGGGGCAGATTATCAGTGGGTCCAGGAAGGAGGTTTGTGGCAACACAGGCAAAATGATCACTGAGCGCAAGTGAGAGACTGATTTTCAATCAGCTTTATTTTAAAATGAGATATAGATTCCTGTTTTTTTCCCTCTTCACCCCCTTTATGGAAACTCTGCTTGGTAAATAGTGTGGCCTGCACAAGACTGGCAAGCAATCCCTCCCAAGTTTCAGGGCAACTTTGCTCCAGAATCATTTTCCTGGTTCCACAGAAAGACCCTTGTGGGAGCAGCCCCCACCTTCCTACCCAGGTTTGGTGAGAAGTGTCAGGATGGAGTTAACCTCAGGTACAAAGATTTACATTTAAATGCCAACTGTTTTCTCAGTTTTTAGAAACAATCCAGACTTGATCTTTGGAGCCTATGGAAATGCTAATAACGTGGAATCCAAATCATCATGCACATTATTAACAAGCATTTTTGAGTAATGTTTTGAGTAAGTGACTAATAAAGTTTAAGAAATAAAAGCAACTCATGTTTATTAAAGAGGAATTACGAGGGCTCCCCCTCATAAGCTTCAATATCCGGCTTAATGGATTCCATACAGCATTACCTAGAAATCCAGTGAATGAATTATAGTGAAGCAGTCCACAAAATTATATGGTTTCCTTTTTTACTGTTGTTCCCCCTCCACAAAATAACAATGAGGAATGTAGCTTGAATGAAGCCATTTCTTATAATAGAACGAAAGCATAAGGGCAACTTCGGTTGTATTGTAACCACCTGGCAAGCACAGCCAATGCTTTATGATCAGAATATGCCCTCTTGTGGAAGATGGAAGAAAGGTAGAAGAAACATCTCTGTTAGGGCCTTGCACCGAGGCCCGAGGAAAGCTCTAAGGAGTCAAAGGCTGAAATGCCATTGACCATATTTTGTGAAGAGCTGTAGAAGGGAGAAAGCACGTCATGAAATAAGGAAATGAGTTTAGTTAGGGGAAGGATTGCTGGGGGCAACTCAGCTTGCAGTCTGAGATGCTAGAGAACTTGAATCATTTATGATGAATTGTACATGAAAACAGAGTGCAGCATTTCAAAGAGGTGAGTGTGTGAACCCAGTCTGCCTGGTTACACATCTCAGCCCTGTGAGTAGATAGGTGAGTTTAGGGAGTCATCTTGATGTTCCTTGATGTCAGTCATACCATATATAAAACAATAATACAGTATCTTACAGATGTTGACTATTGGTAGGTCAGAAATGCCATGAGGAGCCAAGGAAGGAATGCATGGAAGTTCCTCCAGTGCAGCAGTACACAATGCCATGCTGAAAAGCTCCTGCTGTTACCTCCCATAGTGCATTTAAAACCGGGAAGACATTGCATTTCTTGTACAAAAGACTTCCAGAGACTATTCCACTAAAGGAGGACTGGCTCTGTGGAAGTCTAACAAAATGACAGCTCTCTATAAGAACCACTGTATTGTTCTGAAGTTTGGGCTTATTTATGTCTGACAGATTTGGGGTTCACATTCATAATGTGATTTTTGAATCATAAATTATATTTGGTTAAATTTAAATAAAAAATTAGAGTGATATGATATATTCTTTTAATAATTTTAATGATGATAATACAGTTCAGTCTACCTCTTGTTTTCATCCCTTTGGAGAGAGAAATAAGAGGTGATTAAAACTGTACATTCAACTGTGATACTTTCTTTTGGCCCCTCCACTTTTTAAGCCTGTCTAAAACAAAAGTGCATCTGTCATTGGGGGGCAAAAATGAAGCTTTTTGAATTCTCTGCAAAATGCCCTAGAGATGGTGAACTGTGTGTTCGGGTGTGAGGAGGAGTAGAGCAAAGGAGGCAGTGGTGTCTAGACATTTGGATCAGTTTGACCTGCTTGTTTTGACTGTGTCAGAGGAGAGTTCCCTGACCTGGCAGTCAAGTCGGTGGTAGGGGGCCCAGGCAGCTGCCATGAAAGGCACCAGTAGGACTACGACCTCAAGCCAGGAGCACAGGAAGGCACAGGTATGCTGGAACAGAAGCGCTGTACTCAGAAGACATAGAAAAAACACTCTCTGGATAACCATTTTCACTCAGACTATGGCACGGTGCTAAGGGGCAAATAAAAGAATTATGATAAATATCAGATATTTTCTACAACTTGCTTTAAGCAAATGAAAGTTTTCTTTTTTAATTACTTGCATGTGGTGCCACAAATTTGGGAATTTGAAAGTGTCCAGAGTACTCGGGAAAGAGGGAGCTGAGGGTGGGTGCCTCAGGCTGGAGGGATGTCACAAGCCCAAAACTGACTCCTTCAGAAAAGGACTCAGTGATAGACAAGCTGCCATCTCTCACTCAATAAAGGGTTCCACAAGCTGGATTTCTTTATTTTTTTTAATGTCTGTTTTTCTTATTGAGGTAACATTGGTTTGCAACAGGAGCTGGATTTTGAAATGCGACCTTTAAAAAAGAGTTATCAGATAAGAAATTTCATTTCAATTAAATCACGCCTAGAAGTTATCAGCCTTTTTCCTTTCTTTGATCACTGTAAGGGGTCAATTTTTTTCCCCTCACATCACAAACTGATAGCTCAGTCAGCTTTGGAAATTCATTCAAACTTATGAATGTTATAAAATGAAACAAAGCCACCTAATGACTCTAATCATGGCCACTGGGCTTCTGTGACCTTTCCTGCACCCCACCATCTTCTGGCCTCACTGGCTGGCTCTGGGCCCAGCCATTCTGTTGCACCACACCCAGCCAACCCCACTCTGGGTAACTCACTCTTCTGCTTTGTCTTCTCTTGGTCTGGACTGATGAGTTTTGCTGAAGGGGGAACCCCCAAATAGTGCCAGTGGCATCCATCCTATATTTGTACTCTCAGACCCTGACCTGGGATCTCAAGACCCCTTTCAAGTCTTTCATTCAATTCATACTATGGAATGCTATTCAGCCATAAGGAAAGATGAAATGCAGCATTTTATAGCAAAGTGGAGAGCATTGGAAGGAATGATCCGGAGTGAAGTAAGTCAGAATGACAGAAACATACACTGGATGTTTACATAATGGAAGATTTGACCAAGTAATATGTTTGTAGAAACTGGTGACCATTCATACACACTGAGAGAGCTTGAGGTTAAGAGGAGGAGAGAGGGAGGTATGCTCTTCCTCTGCCTTTCCCATTATGTCTCCCTCCATCACATCTCCTTTGACTGGCTACATCCAGCTGATTGTCAAAATCTGGATAGCTATTACTCCCACAGGGAAACTGAAGGAGATAGCCCTGGTCAGGGTTGTCTTTGGTCTTTGCTCTGTGCCCCTGAGCCTCTCTCCTTTCTGTAAAATTTGCCCTGATGTGTAATCATCTCCTTTCTTGCCACGACTGCCATCCTGAGGGCTCCAAAGCAGGCTATGATTTGATTAGGTCCCCACTGGAGTACCAGACCCACAAATGACAAATAGCAGAGGCTTAGTTGTTAGTTAAACAATCAAGATAATGAATTAAATGAGTTATACAACTCAAGTAATAAGTAACAGTGCAGGGTGAGCTAACGTTTTCATAGTGAGTCACAGTTCCAACTACTTGAGTATTAATTCATTCACTTCTCCTAATATCCTCATGCTGTAGAGACTAACAGGTGATTATGTTTTCACCTTACAGAAGAGTAAACTGAAGCATGGTAGAATAAATGTCATATACCAAGGGTTAGCATTTTCCTGCTCTTGGACCAAATCCGGTCAGATATTCTAAATAAAGTTTTATTGTACACAACTATGTGCATCATATCTGACTGATTTCCCACTACAGTGCAAGAGTTGAGTATCTGTGACAGAGACGCATGATCTATAGACAGGAAAATATCTACTATCTGGCCCTTAATATGTTCATATAGGCCATTTCCCCAGAAGTCTTTGTTCTAGGTCTGCTAAGAATCACATTTATTTATGCTGTCTTATTTATATCCTGAAAAGGCAATCCCACTACTCCCAAACCCCTTTTAATTTAATTTTTCCATTCTTTGTTGTTGTGTTTTGCTAATAAAGCAGCAGACTCTGTCTATAATGTAAAATGTTTGATTTGATGGAAACCTGTGACATGGCTGCTTCTACTTTATAGAATTAAAAATTCTATGGAATTAAAATTTGAATTATAGAATTAAATAGAATTAAAAATTGTAGCTAAGGACAGCTGTTATCTTTCTGATTGACCTTGTCAAAAATCATTCCCTGATCACTTTGTTTACCTCATTTATGCATGGTGTGTGTGTGTGTGTGTGTATGTATGTATGTTTAAATGTGTTGTGGAGTCCTCAGTTTTCAAGAGCAAATCTTAAGTAAATGGACAAGTGCACAAGGTTTAATAAGGACAAATGCTTCTCTAGTAAATGTTGGTTTTGATACCATCAGAGCCTTGGGGTGTGGAATATGAAAATTTCAAATGGTTATTATTCAAATCAATCAGTAAGGAGCACATCAACACCTCAGTAGGGCTGCACCACTCAATTAGCACACACAGCATCCATCCCACACTTCTCAGATGCAGCTCACATCTCCAGGACCCTGCTCGAGCAACACTGTGGTTAAGGATGTGTCACGGCGAATCAACAAAATATGCAGTTTGATCAGCACATTCTGAGAGCAGATCATTAAAATATGCAACCAGATCCCCCAAGTGCATGAAAAATTAACTAACAAGTTTTGTATCTTGATCAGTTTAATGAGTAAGAAGTCACTGAACAAGAGTGTCAAATTGTACAGTCTGGCAAGGGGCAGATAGTTGTCTGAGAGGAGCCGGGAGGGCCAGAGATAATACTGTTGGTTTTCAAAATACCAACCCTTAGAATTCAGTGTCAGAGAAAGCTGATTAGTATTAAGATGTTGTCCAGCCTGTGTCCAGCAGGATGTGATGAGATGTAGAGCCTTCTGATGTAAATGAAACATTGATTCTCTCTTTCAGGCTTCACTAAGTCTTAATGGACTCAGCCATGCGCCTGGAAGCCGCTGCCAACGACATCATGTACACATGTGTGGAACTAAGAGGCAGTGGCAGCCTTTTCAGAATATCTAAACCATCTGACCTTGAAGAATAGCTAGAAGGAAGCAAAAAACAAAAAAGCTCTTTAATCAAACTATATCGGAGATGCCCATGCCATTGAGAAGAAAGCAGGGCTTAAACCAGGAGCACACCAGCTAGAAGGTGATGGGAAATTTTAGTAAATTAAACCTAAGTTGCTGATGAGACATATGAATTGGATTGTCACAGAAGACTGGGATGTTGGCAAGATGCTGATGGGGAGATTGACAACCCACTTTTAACACAGCCACACATGCCCCTAGTGACTTGGCCCATGTATAAACGGGGACTTGAACACCACCAGTCTATTAATTCTGCTCTGCTACTTTATCTTGGCTAACCGGCTGGCATTGCAGCTGCGGGAGTGTCAGTTTCCCAGGGCATAAATTTACCCCTTTCTATAATGAGCTGGGCAACAGAAATATGGCAATCCCAAATAAAAGACGGAAAGCTAATCCAAATGGGAAATAATCTGTAGACAAAGGAGGAGATTGGCAGTCTGGCAAATGCTGAGGCAGGAGTTGGCGTTAGGCTGCCTGTCTGTTGGGTATGCACTGTTGAGGCGCAGGAGGTAGAAGAGCTATGGTTCTCTTTCTCTTCTATTTTTGTCTTTCTACATTTGATTTAACTTTCCCAGAGTATAGCACATGTTGATACCCAGAATGATTTTTGATCAAATATAGTTTAGGAACAAGCTTGTAAAGATAGTAATCATTATGATTCTATTTGCATGCCTGTTAAATAAAATAAAAATAATATATACAATCCACCTAAATAATCCTTATTTCTTGGATTAAGGTAAAGATATCAAAAGTGAATAAAAATAAATTTAAGGTAATTATGATATATATATAGCAAATGTGATCAATGGATATGTCAAATCATAAAGGGATTTTCAAATAGTTGAAGTTTAGGAAAATTTGGGATTATAGTTTTTTCCTTGATTAAGAAAGCTTCATGAAATTCAGTCCATGAAACAATTTTGTGTATGTGCTTAGATGTAGGCTGAGATAACTCATTTTATTTATTTTTAACTTTTTTATTGATTATATATATATACATATGTATATATGATGTATACATATGTATATACATATGTATACATCATTGTATACTCCCGAGGTTCTCCCATTACTCTGTCACCCATTACTCGGTCATCTCAATCTCCCATACCCACCCCTTCCCTTCTCTCTGCTTCTTTTCCTTTATGCTTTAGTTGTGCTATCAGCTTGTTAGTTTTAACTTTTTCTTGTCCTTTTGTTTATTTGCTTTCCCTGTATCCTACATATAGGTGAGATAATCCAGTATTTTTCTTTGTCTTTCTGGCTTATTTCACTAGCATCAGTCTTTTCAGGTGCATCCATGTTATCACAAATGCATCAAATTTGTTTTGTTTTGTTTTTGATTGCTGAATAGTATGCCATTGTGAAAATATACCACAACTTTCTAATCCAGTCATCTACTTCGGGGCATTTGGTTTCCATATTCTGACTATTGTAAATAGTGCTGCTATAAACATATAAGTACAGGTGTCCTTTTGAATTAGTGTTTTGGTGTTCTTTGGATAGATTCCAGAAGTGGGATTGCTGGATAGAATGATAGTTCCATTTTCAGTAGTTTGAGGGTCTTCCAGCTTTCCATAGTGGCCAGACAAGTTTGCATTCCCCTGGGGAGGTCAGTTTGAACCAGGAAAGAAGAATGCATGAGAGGAATAAACTATGAAAATAAAAGAAAGGTTTTTTATTTTCAAAGATCAATATTTGTCACTTATTTCTTCTTTATTTGCCAGATGAGTTAAGAGAATTTCTGCACACATAAATATGGGAAGAGAAGGGAAATTAAGGGTAAGGAGGTTTTTTTAATATTCTATTTCATTGACATACATTATACCCTGTTCAGTGCTGCCACAGGGACAGGACTCCATCTGCATGAGGGCCTTACAGCCTCTGTAAATCTGTCTTTTAAATCAATCAAAAATACTAATTTCAAACCTTTATAAAGTGAATGGGTCTAAAAACATATACAGACATGCAAAAAACATATAGATGTAAGCTCTATCCAAAATGCATCCTTGAGGCACTAATAGATTAATGAATCATCATAAAATCTGAAAAATACTTTCTGAATTCCAAAAAAGTATTAAAAGTTTTAATTATATTTTATTAATATTTTTGTAAGTAGTAAAATTCATTAAAAGTTTATATACTATATATGTGTGTGGTATATATGTATACTTAAAAAATAATAAAGTACTGTTACCCTCCAGTCAGCTTAAGAACTATAAAATGACTAGGTTATTCAAGTTGTCAGGATACCCTCCAACTGAACCCCCATTCCCCATTTCTCAGGGATCTACTGAATTTAATTTTGGTCATTCCCTTGCCGTTCTTTAAATCTCACTGTATGTGCATGTATCACCAAGAAATATATTATCTATATTTCTAGTCCTTAAATTTTATATTAAAAGAATTATGCTATATGAATTTTTCAAAACTTTCTTTCCTTTTCCACTTAATATTATTATTTTAGTACTGACACATGTTAATATACATAGACTTAGGTTTTTTAATTGATGTTTATTATTCCAACAACTATATCACAATAATTTGCCCATTATACTATTAATGGATTTTTTTTTAATTTTAAAAAATATGCATATGTATTATGAACAATGCTAATTATATACATCTCCTGGTGTTTAAGGACAATAACTTCCCTCAGATACAACCTTGGATTAGAACTCTTAGGTCCTAGATATGTGCTTCTTATATGTCATAGAACTCTTAGGTCCTAGATATGTGCTTTTTATATGTCATAAGAGTGTATGTAACACATTGTTACAAAGTAGTTTCATTAATTTACATTACTACTCTTTAAAGCAACAGCAATTTTTTTTTAATTGTAACCACATTTAACCTTATTTAGCACATTTGATCTGACATGGAAAAACAAGGACTTCAGTTAAAGATAAATATTCTGCTGAGAAAAAAATTCTTTCTAAACCCCCCAATTTTTTAGATGTGATTGAATGTTCGTGAGGGCAATATTATAATGACACTGTGTTTTAAATCAAGAATATGTCCGTAGTTTCTCCCCTTGTAATGTAAACTAGGAAAGATGCAAACACTTACTAAAGGTATACATCAGTGTAAGTTGGTCACACTACCACTTTGAACTATATTATAAACCAAATATACTAGAAATTTCATTAATAAAACCATAAAAATTAGCACAAATTTAAAAAAAACATAGAAAGGATTATTTTTCATACAAGCCACCATTTACCATCACCCAAATCCAGTGAAGGCTTTAATCACTTGAAGCAGAATTACATTAAATTCTAATTAGATTGAACATATAAATTTATTTTTACATCTGTTATATGGATATACACCATAGAAGGATTTTTAATATTTTTGCATTATTATTTTCAAAACAAATTATAGGTGTAATAATTTCTCACTAATTTTCTGACAAGAGATCACTGGTAAACATTTTTTTCTTTATTGTAAAAAATTATTTCATTTATAATTAACATCTTTGGATATTTAACAAAGGTGAGATTACCACATCAAAGGTTTTATCTTCTCTTCTACATATTGCCTGTAACTCTCCACATAGACTATGGTATATTTTATTTCTCTGTTTAAACTTTACTTGAAAGCAAGTATCACATCCTTTAGATTTTAAATATATTCTTTTTATGGAGCTGGTCTATGAATATAATAATTTTTTAAAGTTTTCTGCTTTATTGATTGACTGTATCAAGTTTCAATGCCATTTTAATTTATATATATATACATATATGTATTTCACATCTTTGTTTTTCCCAGGGATCACCTACCTCCTTACTTCCCTGATCATTCCCTCCCATTTCCCCCCACCTTCCCTGTTGTGTACTTCAGTTTTTCTCTTAGCATGTTTTGACTTTTCCTCTTGGTCTTTTGCTTGTTTTTCCTATAACCCATATATTAGTGAGACCATTTGGTTTCTGTCTTTTTCTTTCTGACTTGTTTCTGCTAATATGATTTCTTCTAAGTACATCCATGTTATTGTAAAATCGTCAACCTTGTTGTTTTTAATTGATGAGTAAGATTCCATTGTGTATAGCACATCTTTTTCATTCTGTCTTCTGTCTTGAGACATTTGGGTTGTTTCCACGTCCTTGTAATTATAAATAGTGCTGCAGAAAACATCCAAGCACAGGTGTCCCTTTGTACATGCATTGAGATCTCCTTTGGGTAGATTTCCAGAAGAGCAATTGCTGAGTCAAATGTAAAGCAATAACAAAAATTAAATGACCAGACACAAAAATAAGCTCAACATGTATTAAACATCCAAATATAAGACCTGAAACTACACAATTTTTGAAGAAAAGACAGGAAAAACTGTTCTTGACAATGATTTCTTGAATAGGACCTCAAAAGTGCAGCCAATAAAAGCAAAAATTAATAAGGCATTGAAGAAGACACTAATAGTCCTTGTGTTTATGGATTGGAAGGGTTAATATTATTAAAATGCCCTTACTACCCAAAAACAACCTATGAATTCAGTTTAGTCCTTACTAAATTTCCAACAGCAATTTTGATAGAGATATAGCAAATATCACAACATTTGTATGGAACCAAAACATACTTCAAATAACCAAGACAATGTTGAGAAAAGAATAACTAACCTGGAGATATCACTCATCTTCATATAAATTACACTACAAATCTGTAGTAGTCAAAACAATATGGTATTGATATAAAACCCAATAATAGCTCAATATATGGTGAATTAATTTGTAATAAGAAATCAAGATTGTACATTGGATAAAGGATAGTCTCTAATAAATGATCTTAGGAAAACAGGATTGCTATGTGCAAAAGAATAAAACTGAAACACAATTTTTACAATGTACACAAAAATCAAGTCAATTAAATTAAAGGTTTGAAAATGAGAGCTGACGTCATAAAAATCCTACAAGAAAACATAAGGGGTAAGTCCTGAGAGCTTATTCTTAGCTATAATCTTTTGAATTTGACAGCAAAAACAAAGACAGTTAATGTAAAAATCAACAAGAGGGAGTAAGTCAATCTAAAACACTTTTGCACATCAACAAAATAGAAAGACTATAGAATGGAAGAAAAATATTTGGAGTTAAATACAAAAGGAGTTAAAATACAAAATATATAAGGAATCCAAACAGCTCAATAGCAAAACAAACTGGAAAACAGTATGGAGTTTGCTCAAAAATTAAAAATTAGGCCGGGCATGGTGGCTCGTGTCTGTAAGCTTCAGTCTATGAAGTGGCCAGGGCTAGGGATCGCGGTTCGAGTCCCGCCTGGGGCCCGTAGCGACGCCTAGTTCCAAAAAAATAGCTGGGCATGGTGGCGTGCGCCTGTAATCCCAGCTACCTGGGAAGCTGAGGCTGGGGATTGCTTGAGTCTGTGCTACCCCGGGCTACGAGAGCCTGCAGTTCCTCGGGCAAAAATAGCGAGACCTAGTTTCAAATAAAATAAAATAAAATAAAATAAAAAAGTAACCATTATTATGTAATCTTACAATCCTATTTCTGGGTAGTTATCAAAAATAATTGAAAACATGATCCCAAAGACTATCCTGTTCTCCCATCTTCATGGCAGTATTCACAGCAGCCAAAATATGGAAACAATCTTAAGTATTCTCTGATAGACAAATGGATGCTAGAAATGCATTATGGAATATTATTCAGTCTCAAAAATGAAAAACATTCTGCCACATGTGGCAACATGAATAATCTAAAAGATACTGTACTAAGAGAAATAAATCAGTCACACGAAGACAAGTACTACATGATTCTATTTATATAAGGTATCTAAACTAGTCAATTCACAGAGGTCAAAAATATAATTGTGGTTGCGGTGACTAAGGGGAATAAGGAATGGGAGTCCTGATTGCAATGGGGATTAAGTTTCAGTTATGCAAGATGATTAAGTTGTAGAGATCTGCCATACAACAAAATTCCTATAGCTAACAATACTGCATTGTGCATTTGAAAAAATTATTCAGAGGGAAGAGTTCATGTTAACTTTCTTACTTTCAAAATAAGACCAAAAACAAAGGGCACAAGGAAATTTGTGGTGACACATGTCTATTACCTTGATGTTGGCATGGCTTCATGAAAAGGTGTATGTGCATGTCAAAACTTATCAAGCAGTATATATTAAATAGATGTGGGTTTTGTATAAATTTTTAACATTTATAATTTGTGTTTAAAAATTAATTTATTGCAAAATACTAAAGAATACCTAATTTTGAACTTGTATCACACCCATGGTTAGGAAACTTCAGTGTTGTATACATAGTCTTGAGTTAGCTATAAATTTCAGCCAAAATTTAGAGTTTTACATGAAAGTTAAGGTCTGAGTCTGAAATTTGCATGCTAATTCAAGATCCCAAAATTGTCTTCTGAGTAATTTTTAAAAAGAAAATTTAAATACGTTAGTTAAGACAATGTGGTATTGGTGTAAGGATAGACTACCCACTACAACAAAACAAAACAAAACCAATGCAACAATAGAACATTCCAGCGAAGATCAGTGGAGAAGAGATAAACTCCTAAGTTAATGGCACTTTGACTGTTAGTTGACTAGATGAGAAAAATTAAAAACAGATCCTTATGTAACGCAACACAGAACAATCAATACTTGTGGCCCAAAGATCGAAATGTGAAATGCAAAACTTTAAAAATACTTAGGAGATATAAAGGAAAACATTTATGGTTTCTGTGTAGGAAAGGATTTCTTAAACAAGACTCAAAAAGCACAAAGCATAAAGAATATGATTCATAATTTTGACTATATTAAAGTCAAGATACAAAATGTTTTTAAAAATTATAAAAAGTAAAATTCAGATCACAAACTGGAAAGATATTTGCAAAACTTATCTCAAAAGGAACTCATATCAAAAACCTGTATAAGGAATTCTTAGGAATCAGTAAGAAAACAATAAATAACATAATAGAAAACTTGTCAGAAAGTATCAATATGCATTTCACAGAAGAAATAGATGAATGACAAACATTTCAATATGCTCAAACTAATTGGTGATCATGGAATATAAATTTAAAATCAGGGTAAGGTACAATTTCACACAAACTTATTCAAAAAATTAAAAGTTCAAGTAATATTATCTATTATTGGTGACATAGAGCTAAGAGCTTTAGTTCACTACAGATGAGAATGTAAAGTGGGGTAATTATTCAGAAAATAAATATTTCCCCCTACAGTGAGAAAGATTCACATAAATGAGAAATATTCATTTGTTTCAAAGTCATACATTATCAAACTACAAAGAAAGGCAAGAGAATGATGCCATACAGTTCAAACAGCATTATTTCTGGATGAGGCTAAGGGAAAATTGGGGCGGGAGCTACATGGTAACTACAGAAAATGTTTATTTCCTAAACTCAATAGTGAGAAAGTACATAGGTCTGATTTTTATTACCATCTCTTAACTGTATGTATATATAGATCAGTTATATTCCTTCAAATATGTTACAGAATTCACAATTTTAAAAGGACAAATGAAATTATATAACTGAAAATATTGACCAGCAATTGACCATAATAGGGGTCAGTCTGTACCAGAAAGGAGAGTCAAAGGTCCTAGAAATTATTTGGCCCTTGGCACATAGTAGATGTTGAGTACGGTTGATGAAGGGAGGGTCAAGGGAAAGGGAGAAGGAGAATAGAGAAAGGAGTAAGGGAGGTCAATCAAAGGGGTATGGGGTGAAGGAAGCTGGCCACCATGATTTTGTGAATAATTGATTCGCCACAATAGATTTCCTTTTGACTGGAAAGACGAGGCTTTTGTCTACTGAGGGAAATCACTCTTCTTCAGAGTTCAGTGGGTTGTGTCTCCATGTTACTGATGGCTTCCCTGACAGCTATAGCACACCACTCAGACTTGGCTTGTCAAACACTAACTACTGTGCCATGTTAGTATAGATTTTTTTTCCTGATAGAGCAATCACTACTGCTTACGCAGAATGACAGAAGCTGCCTGGTAGTATTTAATCTAATCTAAAAATATAAAAACCCAGCCCAGCTATGTAAGACCTAGAAAGAATCCAAAAGAAACTCTTTTTTGAAAAATCAGGAAAGGAAGTGTTAAACATATAACTGAACTCTGACAGGAAGTGTTAAACATATAACTGAACTCTGACATACCATATCTTTTACTTTTGTTTCCTTAGAATCGTAGTAGATGAATAATGTCGTGTGTGGATTGCACGTTTAAATCTGTTAAACTTGTTTTTGATAAATACAAATAATATTGACATATTTTTGAAGTATCAAAATGATAAAAACAAAAGCCTGTGTACATACCATGCCACTTTAAAAATGAATAAAACATTAATGCTAACATACAAGTTCTTTCTTTAATTCATTTCTTTCACTTCTCATCTCCTCACACAAAGGAATGGCTATTCTGAATTTCATTTGTTTTTGTTAACATTACATTTTTCGTATAGTTTAAACACTAAATTCTTTTTTGTTACACATTTTTAAGTTTATGTGATGTGATCACACTACATTTTTCCTATTATGACTTTGGTTTTTATCATTTAGTACAGTTCTTGAGACTCACCCATGTTGGTAATTAATATATATATATATATATATATATATATATATATTCCTGTTATTCATTTACTTCCATTGTTCCATCTTTCTTATTGATTGTTATTATGATACAATTACCTTCTTAGATTCTTAGTTCATCCATCTCTTAGTTCATCTGAGCAAGTCTTTCTAGGAATATACCAGTAGTAGAATTAGTGAATTAGAGGCCTTGCACAGCCATAACTTTACTAGATAATAATTATTTTCCATAGAAGTTTATTAACTTGAGTACCTCAAGCAGTGATAGAAAATTTCTGTTGGCCCATATCATCTCTTATCATTTTATCATCTTAAGGGTGGGCATTCATCAGATCTTCTGATGTGTCCATGTGCCCACTTATCTCATACTTTTAAGTAACTTCAGATGCGGTTCAATCTGCATATTTACCATACACATTGACATATGCCCAGGGTTTGAAGTTAGTGCCTCACTTTAATTGGACTATGAACTCAATTGGACATTTATCAAAATGCAGAATTTATAAAGGGGGGAAAATTGTTGTTTCCTCAATAAAGTGCCAGTTGACAAATATGAGGTAAAATCGTGATGTTAGTAATAGGAATGAAATATTGTATCTGGCACTGTTGGGAAATCACCCAAGTTTTGTGGGTTTCTGACTTCATAACTACAAGATATTTGGATCAAAGTATACTTACTTTAGGTGACATATGAACTCATAATCCAAGGGAAAAAACCTCATAAAAATAACTTAACATTAAATATATCTTGCAAAAGAACCATTTAACTTGGCAAAATATTAATGAAATAAAACACATGGGTTAGATTTTCCTTATAATACACGTAGGAATAAAATGTGCTCAACAAAATATGCTTTTGGCTTTTGCCAAACTAGAAACATCTGAAACCTAAGAGATTTCCTTAAATCATAGCATGTTTCTGACTTTGTCCACCACTTAATTAAGTGCTGTTTTAATAATGAAGCACATTAAGGATGGGGGTTGTAGCTAGCCTGCAAACCATTCTTTATGAGGTAGTAAAGATAAAGACAATAGTATTGACATAAAAAAATATTTAATTTCAGTCTAACCTTCCTAGCATATGTTTCATATCAACCTTACCAGTTGTTTTCTGAAATCCCCTATGGTTAAGAAAATTACCCATTGTTTTGTCCTTGAAAACTGAGGTAAAAATCTATGATGATAGCTCAAGGATAAAGGAGTTAGGGGAGGTGTCTCCCTGGCTATGATAATATCATTACTTATAATGTTGTGTGTGCTTGGAATGCATAATTGGAGTTCAGATAATTTTTTAAATTATTTATCATTTTATTCAGCATCTTCATAATTTGAATTTTTAAACCTTTCCAGCTAAGACTGTAGCAATCATACCCAAAATATCTATAATGCCATTTTACTACAATTTTAGTAGTAGGTATGAGGCAGTTTTCTAATTTTATGAAGAAACAATGTATTTTAGAGATTAAAAACTTCCTGTTTTTAGACTTCCTTTTCCAATAAAGGTAGTCTAAGCAAACCTGATAAATTCATCTGTTGAGGACAATACAATTTGAACCAAATGTTTTTTAAGGTGTTTGGAGAAAAACTGTGTTTGAAGTCTAAGAAAGACAAAAATATGTATAGTGGAAGGAGGTGTGGAGAAGGATCAAAGGCAGGAGTGAACCTGGCTTTAAGGGCAATTTTCCTTGGCGGTTTTTTGCGTTGCTTTTCACCACTGCTCAGGAAAGAGGGCTAGACAGCTAAGACATTACCAAGAAAGAAGGGAACTTGTAGAAACTCCTGTAGAAATCCTAAAAGGTTAGACCCTAAGAACTAGGTAAAATGGAAATAGAGGAAAAATGAAGCTCAGTTTCTGCTTTTTCCAATGCCTAAAATTGGATTGAGATGCTGCCAATGTTAATGCATGCTCCATTGTAAATTCTCTTCCTTAGTCTCAACTTAATTCACAATCAAGATTGTATTTTGCAAATACACAGTTCATTCTCACATATTTCCCTATTTCCCTATTTCCCTATGTCCCTATTTCCCACCCTTCATGCACTCATGTACAGTAAGTCTTCAACACTGACAATAGATTCTTGGAACACTGCAACTTTAAGTGAAAGAAAGAAAGAAACTGCTAAACATATAAATAATCAAGCATTCAGAGAAAGAACAAATAATGTATAAAAACAGAGGGGGAAAAACTAGCCAACAAAAATTAACTCACTGGGTCTCCTGATATTGAAGTTATTAGACACCAACTTTAAAATACTTGTGTTTACATAATCATGGAGGAAAAAAAGGTACAATTAAAATTTTAACTTAAATTTGGCATCTACATATAAAAAAGAAGTAAATGAAAATTCTAGAAATAAAAAATACAATGACCAAAATAAAAATATTCATAGATGAATAGTATATTAGACACAGTTAAAGAGAAAACTAGTGAATTGCAACAAAGAACACGAGATTATCCAGAAGGAAGGGTAGAAAGCAAAGTATAGAAACTATAATTGAAATAAATAGCATAAATAGTAAACGAAAAAAGGCCGGGCACAGTGGCTCATGCTTGTAAATTTCAGCCTATGAAGCCGCCGGGGCTAGGGATCGTGGTTCAAGTCCCGCCTGGGGCCCGTAGTGAGACCTACTTCCAAAAAAAATAGCTGGGCATGGTGGCGTGCGCCTGTAATCCCAGCTACCTGGGAAGCTGAGGCTGGGGATTTCTTGAGTCTGTGCTACCCTGGGCAAGGAGCGCCTGCGGTTCCATGGGCAAAAACAGCGAGACCTAGTCTCAAAAAAAAAAAAAAAAGTGAACCAAAGAGTATGCCATACATATAATTGAAAACTCAGAAAAGAGAGATAAGGAACAGGAGACGAATTGTATTTAAAGAGACAATGGATAATAACATTCCAATATGACCACTTAGCCACAAATTCAAGAAACCCCATGAATCCCAAATACGATGAGATGAAAGAAATCCACACCTACTAGTACACATCATGATATCACTGCTATAATGTTTTGTGGAGGTATATATACACACACAGTGGTTACTCCTTAACCACAGTTTTGTTTCCCGTACTTTCAGTTATGCATCTTCAACTGCAGTCTGAAAATATGTACAATAAGATATTTTGAGGGAAGATCTCACTCAAATAATTTCTGTTATAGCATGTTGTTATATTTGTCCTATTACTTATTGCTACTAACCTCTGTTGTGAATAACTTATAAATTAAAGCTTTATCATATATATATATATAATACAAGAGTCATATGCAGGAAAATATAGTGTATATAAGGTTTGTTACTATCTTGTAATTTCAGGTATTCACAGATGGGGGAGGGAGGTCTTGATTAATGAAGACTGCTATTTACTAGTATAGACCTATACATATTATACTCTCCAAGGAAATACTAAAACATAATGAATGGGTATAAAATTTCTAAACCTCTTGAGGAGAGAAGTGGAATAAAAATGCTCACTCAAACAAAACTCAGAAAGAAAAGAAAAAGAATCATAAAACAAAATAAATACAAAATGAGCACTAAAGTGATTTTTAAGGGTTTACTGGTGAACATAATGGGAATGTGACTAAATGAAAATTTATTTTGCTCCTGAATTAAATCAACATTGGAAAAATATCAGTATTTTTCAAATAATCTATGTGTAATTCATTGTAATCCATACAATTCTAGTTACAATTCTAATCAAGATCTCAAATTGATTTTATTAAGATTAACTAACTTGTATGTGACCATAGAATTTTTAAAACACTTTCAAAAAGAAAAACCAATGATGGTGTGATTTTTCCCTACAGCAGCAAGACATAGAAAAAAACTAGGATCACCAAAGAGCATAATATTGGCACAGAAAAAAATAAAAATGCATTTTGCCTTAAAAGATAATACCAAAAAATCAGAACATATCTGGGGGGGGGGGTAGAATAGAAGAGTTATATATTTATGAACTCAGGATAAGGAAGGATATCTTAAATAAAACATAAAAGTTATGAATCATAAAGAACGTAGAGGTATTATGCTAAGTGGAATAAGTCAGAAGGAGAAAGACAAATATCATATGACTTCAATCATATGTGAATGATTAAAAAAGCAAAACAAACAAGACAAAATAAAACCAAACTCTTGTACAGAAAAATAGTTATGATTACCAGAACAGAAAAATAGTTATGATTACCAGAAAGGGAAAAGGGAAGCAGAGGTGAATTATCAATTAAAAGGAGCTAATTAGATAGTGGTGGAAACTAGCTTTTTTGGTGGCAATCAAAATGTAGTAGTAATACAGATATCAAGGAATAATAATGTAGATCTAAAATCTATATAAGGTAATCAACCAGTGTTAGTTTGATAAAAATGTTGAGTTGAACCATGAATAAAAACAAATGAATTTTTAACACCTAAAACTTCCATTTAAGTTACTATTTTATTTTTAGAAATATTGAAGTTGCCCACATCCCCCTAATATTTTACAAAATAAAGTGTTCATATTATTCCTTATAATTCCTTATATTCCTTATAATGGAATAATATGCAGCTTTAAAAGAATAAGGAAGCTCTATACATACTGATATGGAAAGAGCACCAAGATAAGGTGTTAAATGATTAAAATAATGCAGAATTAAGTATATAAAACTACCATTTAAGTAAAATTGGGCTAATAAAATATATTTGTTTGTTTGTATTTGAATTAAGAAACATTAAATATACATTCCTTGTGGCAAAATGTTGAGCAGTACCTAAGTAGACCAGGAACAGGGGTGTGAGGGTATCTTTTTACTATACATATATAATAGATGCAGATGTGCTTATATTTTTTGAAATATGTAAATACATAACATTTTGAGTTTTTAATTAGAACAAAATATTTTTGTTGTAAGGATCTCTCAAAACAAAGCGGAAACATGTTAGACATAATTGTAATATACATGGCTGACAAAATCTTAGTATCAACAATATGTAAAATGCTTCTTCCTATCAATAAAGAAAAAAATCTATACATACAAATCCCTGAAATGTATATGACTCTAAACATGCATTTCACAGATTATAAATACACTCAGAATTTGAAATATGGTTATTTCATCAGTTTTCAGAAAAAGGCAAATCAATACAAAAAGATAGCATTTTCATCCATTAACAGGTCAAATTAAAGCATCTTTGCTGGAATGTTCTTCAACATGTGATGAAAGATGCCTTTTGGAGAGAATATTGGTAGTCTTCATTTTGCAGAATTATTTGGCCATGTTTAGTAAAATAGAAAATTTGCCTACCATACAATCCAGGAATTTCACTTCTGGTGTGTAACCTAGATAAATTCTTGCAACTGCATACCAGGAAGCGCTCCTAAGGATGTTCTTCTGGTGAGTATTTAACAAACACTCAGGTAACACTTACATTCCAGTCATAGTTCTAACCACTTTACAGAAATTACCTGAGATAATCCTCACATCAAATCTAGAAAGCAGGGGCCATTCATACCCCTGCCTTATGAATAAATAAAACACCTGACACACAAAACACAATCAAGAATATTGCCCCAAATCACATGACTGGAAGTGGTTAGACTGGAGTGTGCCTTCCACCTTAACTTCACATAATCTTCCACAAGTCCTGCAAACCACTTTCAACTTCCTCATTGAAGGACTGGATAAATAATATATATTTACAGGATGGAATGCTATGAACCACCAAAAAGATGTATACCTGATTATATACACCTGTAAGTATTTATTTACAATTTGTACATGAATAGATTTCAGAGCATAATAATGATGGATGAAAAATTTAGTTGCAGAAAATTGTTATGTATTATTTGATGTAATTTGTGTAAGCCATGCACATACAACACCATGCTATAAATTTTATGTACATACATGAGTGTGAAAGTGCAGAGTTTAATTTTACACACAAATTCATTGTGCTCTTTGCTTCCAATGTTGATTGAATCATTTTGTAAGTTACGGAACAAAACTGAAAGCCAGTATAACAAAGTATTAAGAGTTACTAACTGGGGGTAATGGAAATATTTATTTTTTTTACTTTAAAGATTTTTAGAATTTTAGAAAAGATTTTATTTCTTCACCTGACCTCTAAAGCAAAGGTTTTATCATCTAAAGTATCTCTTTAGGTAACTGTTTGAAATGTAAAACCATTCGTAGAAATCTAGTATCATATTTTTTAAAAATCAGACAAACTTTTAACCATCTTCATAATGCAAAGACAAAAATTCAAGTGATTACAGGATTGCTCTCCTTTATCATAGTATATTCTCATAATTGCTACATGATCTTATTTAAAAATTCACATATTTTAAAATATGTGAACATATTTTCCTATCTAAAAATAGCATAATTAGTGTAGATAGTTCAGTAAGGAGGGGAAAGTAAAACAGAAATAAAGAAGGCATTTGTAGACCCTCATCAGGGTAGATGTTCACTGTTAATACCCTGGTCATTAGTTAATCTGTCCATCTGTCTTTCCATCACCAAAGAGAAGAAAATTACACAAGAGCATGAACATCAGAAAATGGATCACAAAGAGTCATTTACTCTACAGATTATAAAGGGCATTAAAAGAGAATGGTTAGGACCCGGGAAATGACATTAATGTGAGTGGGAAGAAGAGAAAGGAAAGTATAGGATGACTTTCAGCTTTCCACTTTGGAGGTTGAAAGGATTCTTCACTAAAGGTAAACACACAATAAACAACTAGTTTGGGAGAATAATGGGTCTGCACTAATTTGGGAGTAAAAGAAATTGCTCTTATAACTGTGTATTTAAAATCAAAGTATTCTTTTATTATAATGAGGCAGATACCCATAGATCCCAATTCCACCATTCTTGAAAAGAAAAAGGGGGGCAGTGACCTCTCACAGTGCAAGCCATATACTATTTTGCTGAATTAAGAACGAGTTCCCAGGTATGTCCAACTTTCCTGCCTGTTATGCACATTTGAAAAGCTAGGAGCATGAACAAAGAAATGCTGTACCTGGATGAGAGTTAGCCATTGATTTAAAAAATAGCTATTTATACACTCATCTAGGAATTCCCAGTGTTTATATGTAATTTACAGTTTAAGGTTGCTTTACAATTTGTTTTCTGTAAGGAAAGCATCTTAGTCTGACTTAATGGTCAAACTCAATGTTTTTTATTTCAAGTCCGCCAAGTGGGGGAGTGGCAGGAGGTGTGCAGGAATGGAGGGGGAATAAAGAAAGAAAAGATAGAGTAAAGCCCTATTGAACTAATTACCCAAAGGGATTTATGAAAATTGCTTAGATAGATGGATTCAATCAGTAGGTTTATTGAGGCCAAACAGAATGTGGCCAGAAACCACTAGACACATGCAGGTGGTTAAAATGGAAGTATCTGGGGGAAATCACAGTCAAGAAGAATTAATTCAAAAAGACCCACTTTCAGCTACTCTGAGTGACTCCATTCCTTCACTGGACTTTCCTGCCTACTGGTTGTCCCAGAAGCCTAAGTGTGGTTATCACTGAAGGGTTGCTCACCAGGGATGACGCCTAAAGAATCTTCTAGTCCTCCTTCAAAGAGAGTTGTACCAGGACGGACTCAAAGAGTCCTCCAACGAAGTCAGGCTAAGCTAATTCTGTCAAGTAGAACTTTCTCAATGATAAAAACAAATAGCCTAACATCACCTAAGCTATTAAAAAAAATAGGCCTTACATTGAAGGATGATCCTGTCAATTGTAGGGCAATGGTTTAAGGGAACCAAAGTCAGTAAGATTTGTTCTTTTGAAGGTAAGAAGCCAAGAGTAACCAGATCTTACATTTTCATTCACGCTACTGACTCTACCCCAAAGTCCAACATTTGTCCCTGCCTTGACTCTCATTGGCCCACAAGAGGTCACACCCCCTTTCCTCAATGAATCTCTCCCATTAGAATAATCCATTTGATTGGTGATGACCCAACTTGTCTATGCATCAACTCTGCCCAGAAAGCATAGTTTCTCAAGGGAAATTTGGGTTGATTTTTCATCAGTTAAGTGAATATTGGGTATAATAAGCGCAAGAAAAATCTTCCTCATTCCATAGGAATGCCTTCTAATTATGCCAGCAATGTATTTATATGATTGCTAATGACACAGAAATATTATTTCCAGTTGTACGTCTTACTACTTACTCTCCCCCACTGCATACACCACCATGCACTTCAGTCCACTAGTTCTACTTAGAAGAGCTTCAGAAATATTTCATTGTTTTCTGGGCAGGCGAAACCTCAAATCAATAAGGGGAGAAAGCTCATGTCAACACAAATTTTTAAAAGGAGAGAGAAGAGCCTCCAGATGTAACAATTGGGTACCACCAATTAATTTATGCATTAGAGGTTGGAAGAGCATTTCTCCTTAAAGGAGCAAGAGAGCTATGTGAGGAGATGCATGACAGCTTGTAAGGGATCCCCTGCGTATTCAGCCTGAGAAGGGGAGTTCTATATTTGGACGGTAAAAAGAATTGAGCTAGCAAGTTGTAATGCCACAGGAAGGAACAAGCAGGCTTAGAAAAATCTCTATTACTTCCAAAGATGCTTCATTCAATTTTTCAGTGTTTTTTTTTTTTTTTTTTTAGCAATACCAGCAGCAGAGTTGGATTTTCTGCCCTTTCAGATTAGTCATTTTGCTTCTCTTGTGATATTTTTCTTCTATCATATTTAGCTTGAGTACTATCTCAAGCCACTACTTCCCTCTCCCATCCCCCCAAGCCTTTGCACTGATGTCTACCCTGTAAAAGGCCCCACATCTGATATTAACCTAAAACTTCCTTGATTCCTTAAAGTGAGTTGTTCATTAACAGAACCTAAATTACTGGTTGTTTGGCAAATCTAATTCTTTCAAACTACTGATCTGCTCACCGAAGCTTCCGTAAATTTACTGTGGAAATAAGCAAGGTTTCTGTGCCAATTGTCAGCTCTAAGCAGAAGTTTGGGCGAGGGAGGAGAAGTTACTCATTTGCCGAGTCCCCACGGTGAGTCCAGGAGAGGGAATCAAGTGTACCTCTGACTGGGCAGGCTGCGTTGCTGCACCAGGGAGGCAGGACAGGACTGGCAGGGGCTGGCAGGGGCTGCCGGCTGCCTCTGAGCTGGCTCTTGGCTTCCAGCTGATTTGCTCTGAGGATCACTATTTTGCCTCCTACCCTCGGTGATGGTCAGAGTTTCCTGTGCTGAGAGGTATGACTGTCTTCTTTCCTGTCCTTTTGTTCAGCAAAAACAAAAGCTAATTAAAGTAAGCTGCAAGTGAGGTAGGGGTGGGTTACCGGGGGTGGGACACGGAAGCTTCCAGGGCTGCTGATTATGCAGAGAAAGCACATTTGGGAGTTGCGTGTCTTACCATGTATGCACGCTTTTCAGTTATTAGGGTAAAAAAGCCACTTCTCTGTGGGTTATTAAAACATGTCTCTAGGCCTCAGGAGCAGAAAACTGTGCTTCTGAATTCATCGAATGTGCATTTTTGTTTTACTCCTTAACAATCTGGTCTCATTTCTATTTCATACTTGTGTTTACTCCAAGAAACATCTTGCAACCAGCGAAGAAACTGACTCTGCCTATGATGTTCAAAGAGCATTCAACAGCATCATTATAGTGTCTGGGTTGGGCCGCTGTCATTTTTTCCTTTGATAGTTCCAATATCTTACCAGTTACAGTTGAATTTAGTATAATCACTTTTTTCTTTCAAGCTCATATTTAAATTGTTGTAGTAGTCAACCACTGAATTTCCTGAGATATATGTGTGTGTGTGTGTGTCATATTTAAAGAATAGTAAAATTACTTAAGACACTTGAATTGGTCATACATTCATTTAATATACAAAATTTACATGTAAATTGAATTTCCTTATAATTTGAGGGGTTTGGATATGTTTTCTAGAAAAAGGAAAGCACCAAATTGGAGTGAACTTTTTTTTACCAATTTCAGAGCAAATATAATTTGCAAAGTCAATGAATGCGCTGTAAAATCACAACAGATGACCAAATCACAACAACAGATGACCAACTTTCGAGGTAGTTATACTGGAAAATGGTTCCACCAATTTTTGTTTCAATAGGTTGCAATATGCGTTGAAAATTAGATCTTCTGAGCTTTTACCTCAACCAGTCAGCAAGCCTGTCTTTTGTGTATGCTTATGATAATACATCTGCTATAAACTGAGACTGTGTGAGTACAAACCAAAAACTGAAAGGCTGAGTCTCCTAGCATCATTTGGAATAACCCAGCCTCAGAAGCTTTCAGAGAAGTGAAGTGTAGCAACATATCACAACAGAGGAAACTGAGAGACGCCCAGGGAACAATAGACATCTTGTGGGAAGGGCTGAAATGTATTCGGCTGATTCCCATGGGAACGCCTGTAGTTCTTTCATACTGTGTGAAAAAGATGCTCCTTGAAAAGAATCTTTTTAAAAAAAAAAAAAAAGAATCTTTAATCCTTTCTTTCAAGGGAAAATCTATCAAAAACTTTTTTGCAAGTTTCTAGAACTTGAGAGGGTGTAAGTTTGGGGAACTATAGTTAAATAAAATGAGAATGTTTTTAATACACAGTAAGGTTGTCCAGGGTATATGTAAATAAATTTTGCTATTCTAGAATGTTCTGAAGTGATGAAGTCAGGGAATCTCCTAACCCAAAATTAGAAACAGAGACTGATTTCCTCTGAATAAATTGACTCCCTGGGTCAATTGTGTTTATTGAATCCCCCTGCCAATGTGCTTCCATTTCCCTAACAGTGCCCTGATAATGGGGCATTTAAGTCCTGAGGTTCATTTGTATTTTCATTTAGCAAAATCTACTGATGCATTAGAGAATAAACCAGCTATGTTTTATAATGCCCCGTGAGAGTAGGGCACCTAGCAAAGACATAAAAGAGTTTCTCTCGATAGCCTAGACGGATTTATACATGTTGGAGTTAGCACTGAACTTCCATGAGAAACTCACACATAGCATTACCCACTCACAAAAATCTGCAGTATCTATTGTTTGTGTCCACTTCAAATCTGTAACAACCTCACTATCACTGTTTAGCCTTGGAAGGAGTAGCATCATATTGAGGCTTTTTTCTTCAGGGAACATAAGTTTACTGAACACTTAATGGGACACTTTCAAGATAGTGCATGAACTATCTTTTTAAATTTAAAATTGGGGGAAGATATAAATCGGATACAACTATGATACAGTGGAAAAGATCTGGGCCTCTTTCACACCGTGAACTCAATATAGTGGCAGTACAGAAGTGAAACAGCTTTGAAAAGGTGTGACATGGGGAAATGTTTGCAGGAGAAAAAATTAATATCTAATATTAGATATTACCAAAAAATTAGATATTGTTAAGAACTTGATTGCTGCCACTTGTGTATGGATGAGCTATGCTATGGACTACTTTTTTATTATTATTATTTTTAGAGACCAGGTCTCGCTATGTTGCCTGGGGTATCCACAGACTCAAGTGATATCTAGACTCAGTCTCCCAGGTAGCTGGGATTACAGGTGCGGACCACCACGCCCAGCTATTTTTTAGAGACTAGGTCTCGCTATGTTGCCCGGGGTAGTTTCCTACCCACAGACTCAAGCGATTCCTGGCTTCAGCCTCCCAGCTCTGGCATTACAGTGGTGCGGGCGAACTAAATACTTTACATGATCTCATCAAACCTAACAACTCACATCACAGCCCTCAAGTGCAAATAGGGCACCTAGGCTACAGAGGCTGATCCATCGGTCCAAATTACACTCCAGGTGATGAAATAGCTAAAACCCGCTGTGTTTGGGTTTCCCTGCTTATCAATCCTCTTTTTTACAACATTTTCCGCGGGGTCCAATTCTGGACCCTAAACTCTGTTAAAAACAAAACTCTGTTAAATCTAGAGATAAGAACCACTAATAATGACTGGAGCACAAAGAATGGGGAAAGCTAAAGAAAAACATCCCACTCAAAGTGAAGACTTCACTGGTCAGTAAGCCAGAAAATTACTAATGAAAGATTCCACCTGTGCATGAATGAGGGGTTGCCCCATTTTTATCAGTTCTGGAGACTTAGTCCTCCCTGTGTGGCTAGTGTAAAGATATGATGATCACAATTGTCCAGAGAAATAATTTGATGGGCAGAGGGAACCCCTAGAGGAACAGAAAAATTACGAGAAGAACTGCTTAAAAATATGTTTTCTTAAATGCATTGTTAGCTGTTGAAACAATAAGGGAAAATTTCAATACCTCTTTCTGCTCTGGCATGTCAATAAATTAAGCAGGACATTTTCTCTGAGTGTTGCTGCAATATTTTAAAGTAAAAATTGGATATATCTGGTATAAGTGGATTTTAATGAAGTCTCCCAGCAAATAAAGAGGAATAAAAGAGGGTGTGCATTTTTAGCAACATTCAGAGTCCATCAGCTCCCAATAATATTAACCTAGAGGTATTGCCAGAGGGTCCTTTCCTTGGGATCTATGAGTCTTACTGCTCAAATATTCCTGTTCGGAACCAAGCTTGCAAATCTCAAGGGGAGAGGCAGGGGCAGTGTTGTTGCTGCCGCCTCTCTTCCCTGGGCTCTGAGAAATGATTCCCAACTGTCATTTCATCCACCTGCTAAAGTTCCTGTTGAGACCTCCTGACGTCTCCCCCCCCCCCAATTCTTCCCAGGGAAAGTATAGATTTTCATGAACACAGGGAGTTTTGTTTTCTCCCTTGAAAACAACTCCACCTCACTGGAGCAGGCTTTATGTTTCACTCCAGGAAACAGCCCTTTCACTCCGAGGTAGCTCTACTGGGTGAGAGGCAGCCTGTCACCTGACCTGCTCTCTGGAGCTGCAGTGGCATCAGGCTGCATTCCTCGAATTCTTCCCTCTGCACTGCAATGAACAACTTCAGGTTCACTGAGCTGAGTGGATTCCATCCACTGGCCCTTGGAGTCTGTACCCCCATCTCCCACCCTGTCTGCAAACACAGCCAGCGCCTGTGAAGGGTAGCATGCAGGTAGAGAAAGCAATGTCGTGGGGACATTGTGATGCCAGGAAAGATCAGATTTGGTACAGATTCATTTCTAATGGCATTAACTTCTCCCTATAGAACCAACCTTGTCAACTCATACCAGTTTAAAGTGTATGTACTAATGTGTGAGTGGACTGCAGAAGAGTTCCATAAAGAACAGGGGAAGAAAGGTCGGAGTTGCAATTTTATAAACCAATTTTTTTTAATTCAAAAAGTATGAGATTTGGAGACTGACCTACTTGGATGTGAGTTTTGGCTCTGTGTGTGACCTTGAGCCTGATATTGAGCCTCACCCTTCCTCTCTAGTGAGGCTAACTACCTGCAGGTTTGATGGAATAACTAAGAGAAGAAAGTATCTAGCATAAAGTTTGGTGAGAGGAAGCATCTGAGTATGCACACATGTGCACTGCGTGTGTGTGCATATGTATGGTAGGTGCCCGTGCATGTGTATGCAGAACTATGGCATCCAGAGGGGAGGGAGTTTCTCAGAAGATGAGGTCGAATTTGATCTGGCTCTGACCGCCTCTGCTGTTGCTGAAGATTAGCTGGAGAAGCCAGACACCTGAGCAAAACATTGACCAGAACTGAAACATGACTACTGTGCCTTGCTGATTCTTATCCCTATTCTTATACTGCCACATGGTAGGGGGGTGGGCAGGTCTGGTTTAACGAGGACTGAGAGAAGGGAGGTAGTTCAGTCGTGGTCATGTATACACAGTACTCATTCCTGAAAAGATTTTGTTTTGAGAGACTAACTGCCTTCAATCCTGACTCAGGGTGCCTTGGGCTACTTAGTTTCCACGCTGAACATCAGTTTCTGTGGCAGGGAACTGTAACAAGCATTAAGTGACAACATCTGGGAAGCACTTGAAGTAGTAGCACCTGACACAGAGCTAACACCCAGTGAACATCAGAGGGTTCGCTTGTGTGTTATTAGCTTTGATTGCCAAAACAATCTGTTGAGACTGACGAAGCTGGATTTGCCCATTTTGCAGATGAGGAAACTGAGGAATAAGCATGAACCACAACTTCTGAGTGGCCAGACTGGAACTTGAGTCTTGGTCTTCCCCAAACAACACACTGACTTAGTATGTACTCAGTCCTGATGTCACTGAATGAAACCTCTCCTGAAAGGCAGCAAACACCATTCCCTCCAAAAGTCATTTCCTACCATCCCCTCGTGAGAAATCTCTATTAGACTTCCTCACTTCCTTTTATAGCACCCAGGAGACTTTTCTCAGGGTCATCCTTGTATTGTAGAATATTTGGTATAGATCACATGTCTCCCTACCCCACTCCTTAATGTGTGTAGAGTTTAATCTTCTGCTTAGGGCTGGGGAGATGTCCTGGCTATGTTAGGTTCTCAAGTAGCAGTTGAAGCAGGAAGTATGGATGTGGAGCTCCCTCCACCCCAAACACCCCATAGAGGTGAAAGTGAATAGGAAAGCTGGTGGGTACCCCTCTGCCTTGACATGGATCTCTGTTCCTTCTCAGAGCTTTGGCTCTGATTGGGTGATCCTAGGCCATTCTGTCCCCAGCATTTCACACCAAATGTTCTTGTGTCTCTCATTGTATAACTCATGGACTATAAGGCAATTCTGGCATAAAAGAGAGAAAGATGAAAAATAAAAGCAAGATATTCAAAGGGACTTTATGAAGCATGATCATATTCATGTGCATTCAGATTTGTGGCAAAGTTGTGCAAAGAGCTGATTTTCCTATGTGGATTTTACCTACACTCTTATCTCCCAAGTCTTTTGTTCATTCATAGTACTGCACATTCTTTGGTAATTTTGGGTGATCAAATTCACTGGAATTATGAAATCAGAAAATATAAAGCCAGATATTTGATCTCTATATTTGATCTGGTATCTTATTTTTTCAGTGGAGAAATGAACCCAAACTAACAACTAGCTTGAAACACTAAAGTTGACTGATTCCATTTGGTTAATAGATTTGTCACTGGAGAAATTAAACCGAACTGTCCTTTTCTCCTTTAAGACACAGCTGCCTTATGGCGGTGAGTTATGCATTGGGAAAGCTTCCAGTGATGTTTGTGGAGACATCCCAGACTTCTGGGACAGCTGAATCGGCTTCCTAGAGGGCCAAATACTAACAAGTCTACCAGTCAAGGTGAAGTCATTTCCATCCAATGTCTTATGTCATGACTACTAGTCACCGGGACTCTGTGGCTACAGATATGTGAGAAAGGAAAGAGATTTGCTAAGGGGGGAACTCAGGAAAATGCTGCCCTTACTTTCCTGTAAATATGACTCCCTTTTCCCCATTCACCAGGCTGCAAATTATTGTGTCAGACCCTCACTCTGCTCCACGCATCACTCACCCTTTCCCCCACTCTGCTCCTTCTTTTCTTTTACGCAAAGATTTCTTCCTGTGACCTTCCTGCCCTCTAGTTGACCTAATTCTCCAGGCAGAGACAGGCAAGGAGGCAGGGCCAGTGCAGGAGGGAAGAGGAACATTTTCTTGCTGTAGACTCAGTTCACACCTTCATCCTCCAGTGTCAACAGTGCTCTGAGAGATTCACTCCTGACTGTAGCCCCACATGGTATCAATAAAACATAGTGACCAGGGACTTGGAACCCAGCACCAAAGTCTCTAGGTCCAAATTCCAGCTTTCGCAGGGATTTAATGCCTCTGTTTCCTTACCTGTAAAATGGAGGTGAAATATTCCTGTGTACTTATGATAAAAATGAAGCAAATTGATGTTGCAAATTTATAGAAGAATGTCTGACACATAAAAAAGTGTAAGAAATTTTGAGGTATCATTTGTTCTAAGCTAGTAGATAATACAAAAGTTGCCTATAGGCAGTATTACTCTTGCAATCCCTTCCACCACCTGCAGGTGCACTGTTTGAAACTACTGATAACTTCTTAACCTGATGAAGGATTTGGCAAGTACTTTGGGACTGTGTTATATGGAGAACATATGTTTTAAATTTTAAAAGTTCCATGTAGGGCAGAGAGGTGTCTCCAGGTGATAACTCGGAGGGGAGTTCTGAGATTCCCAAGCAATTAGCAGACCCCCTTTCACCCTCATTTGAGGAGCACACTGCAGTGAAAGCTGCAGACTTGCTATTGCTTATGTTAATAAATCACTCTCCATTCTCATTCTCGAGCATGTGACTGAATCCATGCTACCTGCACCTGTTACCTGCTATACTGTGAACATTTTCAAATGGTTGCAGTGCATCCACTCCACTGCCAGCCAGAGGGGAAGCTCACGGGTCTAAAGTCAGAACAGCACGGCTCCGGCTGCCATAGGACCTGGGGCCATCATTAAACCTCCATGACCAAGAAGCAAGAGGTCTCTGCAGTGCAAACAGGCTATGATTTTATTAAGCCCAAAAGGATACTGATAAGAATAATCAGACATCTCATTTGTGCCACTGCCCTGTTCTCTGTAGACTATTAATTAAGAAGTACAATGGGTTTTGTTTTGTTTTGTTTTGTTTTTTATTTCAACCGTGGCAATAGAAGGAGGAGTGCCTGGTCCAAAAGCCCTTCTTTTTTAGCTACACTGCCATTCTGTCACCTTTAAGTTCATGTTCACGGTCAGGCAGGATCGAGGCCTGCACTCACAGGTAGAATCCTTTCCTCTTTGCCACCTGTTTAAAGAGTATATAAGATGTATATAAATATATAAATATACATCTATAAATATTTATAAGATGTATATAAATATACATCTTATATATTTATATAAAATGTGTATATATATATAAATATACATCTTATATATTTATATAAAAAGTATATAAATGCCAAGATCACCTCTGGTCTGAGCTCCAGGTGAGCATCTGGTAAGTTGAGCAAAGAAAGTGTCTGGGAAGTAAGCTCAGGTGTCCAGACTCAGAAACAGGGAGGAAGCCAGGCCACACAATGTTTCCTGTGTTCTCTGGTTCTTCTCATTCCCCTTTTCTGTTTGATCTCCATGGGGACCAGTTTGGGGAAAACTTGGCAAGTGTTGAACATACCATTTACTTGTCCACTAATTTTCTTGTGATGTCAGGAGGTGAAAGATAAAGAAAAGAGAAAACAAATGTGGGGTGTAAACTGCTTGTTAAAGTTCAGGTGAAACTGGAAAAGTCTAGTAACTTCTGACAAGTCATGGTAAGGCAGTAACAAGAGGTCATGACCATTCCTCTATACCCTCTTCCAAGTGAAGGCTCCTCTCTCTGATGGACACCAAGTTTATTTATGAGTTCCTGCCTCCTACTCATGGTCACATTGTATCATTTGTTTCTCTTGTAGAGGGCATCAGAGAAGACTTCCAGAGAAAAATGACCTTGCAAGGACTACGAAACACACCTCTTGCTGCGTGTTTGTGCCTTACTGACCTCTGATAACTGAGACACATGGCCCAAGGCCTCTAGAAAGTGGGTTGGTTATCAACTCTGCATCATGCACCAGCTGTTCAGACTGGTTTTGGGACAGAAAGATCTTTCACGTGCTGGTGACCTCTTCTCCTTAGATGACTCCGAGATTGAAGACAGTCTGACAGAAGCTTTGGAGCAAATTAAAATAATTAGCTCGTCTTCTGTAAGTAAAATCTAGTTTTCACACTGCACACCTAAAATGACCCGTTCTCCATCAGATGATTCTCTATATGTTGGGGGTGGAGGGGGATATGACCTCTAGAGGGGGAAGAAGTAGGATCACGATTATCAGTCTCTTAACTCTGTTCTGAGATTTATTTAATGCCCAAAAAACTGCACCAGGAGAGCTTTTGACTTGGGAGGCAGCCTTTGTCCACTTAGAGGGACCAGAGTTCTGGAAATTGCAGACCTAAGGGGGTGTCCCACAAAAGGCTTATCGAAAGGCTGCTTCTACATCCTTGAAGTGACTTGAAGAGGAGAGGGAGCAAATCCAGGGGAAAGCAGACTTGGCAAGTTGTACAAAAGCATCAGTGAACAAAGCAGGTGTGCAGTGGGGACTGAATAATGAAAGACGGCAGGATGACACCTCCTGCCACACAGGTAACATGAGACAAGGACAGGGATCACACTGCTGCCAGAAGTGACAGTTGCTCAGGACTTGATGCTGTTTACTTCTGTGTTGTCTGGCTTTTTTTTTTTTTTTCAATTTCTCCCTTGCTCCTTTTTTTTACAATTTCTTTTATTTCAGTCACTCACTATTAGCACTCACTATTAGACACATCTGAAATCTCCATCAACTTTCCTATTTGTTTGCTTGTCCTCAGTGTCAAGATTGCATATTCTGAAAGCACTTCCCAAAGAGGGTAAATGGGTAAATGGGAAATGCCCAGCCTGTTTCACTCTGGGTCTTTCCTGGTCCTCCTTGAACTCTTCACAAGATTGGTTTCATTTCAGCAGCCAGGGCCACCCAGCATGTTCTCATGTCCTCCCAGTTCAACGACATTTGCCAACACTTGGCACAAACACCACCCAGGCAGAGAAAGGAGACAGGACTTGGGGTGCAAAATATGGAATTACCAAATGTGTACATATTTCACAGATAACAGCTTTCTTCCATGCTGTAGTGAAGAGACGTATAATTGGCATACCAGCAACCAGAGTGCTTCCTCCTCAAGCTGTCATCTTGTTCTCATGCCAACTGCCATTAACATACCCAAAACCCCCAGTGACCAGTAACGTCACTGCCTAAACACTCTTCTTTTCTCAGGCAATGTCTCTGACAGCAATTATATGCCCACTTTTTTTTTTCCAGAACATTTATCAACTTAGTCTGATTCAAACACAAAATAGTCCTGATACATTTCCACTTTCTATGTAGAACTTGAATGTTATTTCAGCAGCCCCTTCTATCAAACGCCTATGAATATGTCACTGATTTTCATCTAACCTAATGGAATATACAGTGTATGAAAATATATACATTCCTTCATATATATGTGAAGTATATTTCCACTAGAGGTCACTAGTGTCAGTGATTTCTTTTGTTTCTTTCAATTGTTTTGTTCCATAGATGTCAGATTTAGAATCTTGGGACTGCTGAATTCTGTTTCTACTTTTAACCACTAAGATCATCGTCAGGAGCATTGTCCTTGCTATAAACTCCCCGAGCAGCAAGTAGTTCTGTGTTTTTCACCTACTAGTTTCTATCATATTTCACTCCTTTCATTACTCCAGCTATAACTGGCATGAAACAGATGAGTAGCAGAATAAAAAGAATCTGTTTCTACAGGACCAGCACAGATCAATCCAATTTTTAAATTTGCTACTCAGTCCTAGTTGTAAACATGTGTGTGAAATTCCTGGTCCCTCTCCATTTCTTTAAAAGCTAGTTCAAGTTTCATTATTACTGAAATGACCCTAGTTCTTAGAGATTACTTCTTTCTAAAAAGACAGAATTGCCCTTCTGCATTATACTCTGTTCTTGTGGCTAGATGAAATCTTACTCTTCGTATTTTCAATTCATGTTTTTTGCCCCTGCAATCAAGAGAGATTGACTGCTGTTTCTACAAGAAAAAATTTAAAGGTACAAAGATAGGTATCAGGTCTGCTTTCTCTCCTAGAGAAGCATCCTAATGTCTTATATTTTTCTATGGCAAATGCAGGGCCTATGGTAACAAAAGATTGGAGCACCTCCCATTTCCAGTCTCAGCTGTAGAAACTCTTATGTCAGTACCTGACAAATGTCATAAAATTGATGCCATCCACAAGCTAGCTCTGGATGTATAAATTAGAATGTTGACAGAATTTATAAATACTAACACATTTGTATTGTAGATTCCATATCACAAATTTGGTAGATTCCATATCACAAATCACTGCATAAATATAGTGGACAAAATGTCAATTAAGAATGCCAACAAAAAGATTGAATACCTACATATATAAAAAAATCTACATGAAGAAATGTGTGCGCTCTAGACTAAAATCTTAAAAATCTTTCTGAGGAACACAAAATCATCTTGAAAATTAAAAAGGCATATCAAATGTGCTTGCCCAGGTAACTCAGCCTGACAAGTATATCAGCATATTATCCAAGTTAATCCAGCTATTTTAATAAAAATACCACCAGAATTCTTGTGAGACTAGATAAACTGATCCTTAGCCCTGGAGTATAGTAGTGGTGCTGTCTGAACAGCAGCCACAACAGTAACAGTAAAAGCAATCAGGGAAAATATTAAAGGGGAAAAGTAACTAATAAGAGGGGTCTAACCTAAAAGATATTAAAACAATTCCATTTCAAACAATTTGTCCTACTTAAAAAAAAACCCAAAATGTCCCTGTATATGTGAAAAAACTTGCCTAAGAGGTTTGTGGATGCAGCAATTTTTGTAACTCCAAAGATAAACTGCCTAAATGTCCACCAAAAAGAGGTATGTTAATTATACTATGATACATCTTTACAGGGATTAGTGTTCTGCCATAATAGTGAATGAAGAAGCTCTTATTATGTTATTGAGAAAAGGTCCCAAAGATTCGCCATGAAGTAAAAAAATTAGATACAGAATTGTGTGTCTCTTATGCTATCATTATGTGTAAAGTAAGGAATGAAGACAATTTGTGTGCACATCTGTGTGTATATGTGCATCACGTATGACTGTATGTATATACGCATGTTTGCTTGAACAATTTTTTGAAGACTACACAAGAAAGTAATAACTCACTTTGTGGAAACTAATGAGTAGGAGAAGAGGAAACTTTATCTCCTGTTTTTAACATGGATTTTAAAGTAGGATTCATTAAGATTTCAAAAGTTTTTGAGGAATGTCTATTCAACTAAAACCAATAAACCTTTGTTGAATAGCTGTTACACACACATATTTTAGAAGCAATGTGGTGCATCATTACCTCTGTTCATTAAGTCCAAAGAGTTTATAGAAAAAGGATTGTGTCAGTCATACTAACTAACTTAACCTTACCATTGGAATGCAGACTTCCTTCTGTCTATGGTATTGGTTCTCTATTCAAACTATGCTGTGTACATCTTCCCTTTATTACATAAAAATAGCCAACATGGTGTGGTTTATACTTGATGATGATTCTATTATAAATAACTGCATTGCACAAGGCCAGTGTAGATAAGATGGTGTCTAGTCTACCAGTATTCTCTCCATTTTTTTTTTTCCTCTAGGAGAAAGGAAGCTAACTGCTTCTAAACCATTGTTTTGGCTTTTCTCTTGCTGCAGAGATTTTTTTTTTAAGTTGATTTCTTTTTTGCTCAATCATTTTCAACTTTCTCTTTGATTTTGCTCCTCATGATCCTAATTGCTGTACATTGTACTTTGTCCCAGCACAGCAATAAATCTGAAGTGTTAAAATATATAACACACTCACCAAAATGGTAGGAAATTAAAAGAAAATACATTGAATATCTCCAGTTCTCCAAATGCAGGATGGACTAATATTTGGGAATTTCATCCTGTACCGTGATGAAATAGTTCATATCCATTAATTGGCTAAGAAAAGATGTTTGCTTATCGCCACAAGTACAGAGAAGTCATTAAAAAATTAAAACAAATATATGAACTTGAAAATAGGGAGAGATATATCCTATATGGTTTTAAAAATTTACATTGCTTTCCTGGCTTTGGCCATAAAATTTTATATCAAAGATCAGGAATTAAGACTAGAAACTAAATCATCATCCTTTTCTTACCACTTTCATGTGAATTAACAGAAAATTCTAACATATAAGACAAATCATTATATATACACACACATATATAAATGGTATAGGTACAATACAAAAATTTTTCTAGAAAACTCAAGAAAATGATGTAAAACTTATCACAATCAAGAACCATTGATCTATACACCCAGGAATAAAATAAACACAACACTACTATAAAGTTGATTAAAATCAGCCATAGCTAATTAAAATTTTTAGTGAAAACAAAAGTTCATTTTGATAGCAATAACAAGGACATCAAAAGACTGAGAAACCTGTTTAAAAATTTATATGGCTTATTTGAATAAAAGGACAAAAAACATTATGAAAAGGTTGAAAAATAGAACAAACAAAAAGAAATAAAGCCTTATGCATATAAAACCACTACTGTTAATGAGTTGTTTCATAAGCAATGATGGGAAAATTGGTATAGTTATTCAGAAGAAACTACACATCTTTCTTATTTCCATAAGTACCTGACTAGCTTAAAAACTGAGTGAATGGCTCTAAAAAAATTTCTAAAGTACTGAAGGTAAAACATTTTGTCATAAAAAAATAATCTTCAAAAAATGCAGGTGAGTTTATATTGAATCTTGAAAAAACGCAGGTGAGTTTATATCGAATCTTTGAATAAGGACAATTTGATGTTTTAAAGAAGGAGCTATTAAAGGAATCTGAGAAAGAAATGCGTGTATGTAGCTCGATATTTGCATAGTCTCAAAAACTTCTGTTCAATACAAGAAAAGTTGGTGAGCATGCTTTTCTTGGGGAGGGGACTGGAATGAGAAGAAAACTTTTTATAATAAACTCATTATTTTTGTTTTTGTTTTGTTATGTTTTTGGTATTATTTTAGTTTTTGTGCCATTGTCATAAATTGTTCTTTTAAAATATTAAAATAGCTTATTTATCCAATTGAAATAAGGAAAAATGAATGAAATCCAAAAAAAATTGACAGACATGGTCATCTAAAAACTTTGCATCTCAACAAATATCTGCAAATAATAAAACAAAACAAAACAACAACAAAACATGGGCAACCAGTATGTCAAACTTTGACCTAATATTCCTAAAAGAAAAAATTTTTATACTAAAGAAGGGCTACCTCAGAATCAAAAAAAGCAAAGAAAAAGAACAATAAAATACCATTTTTCAATGATTAAATTTCAAAAATGAAAAATACTCTGGTTTTACAAAATGTATATGGTCAACAATAGTTTCACCCAATCAATGGAAGTATAAATCAGTAGACCTTTCTGGAAAAGAGTTTGGCAGTATGTAACATGAGCCTTAGAAATATTCCTGTTCTTTGTCTCAGCAGTTTCCACCTCTGGAGGATCTAGGCTACTATAAATAATAGGACTTCATGCAGAAGTGGTTGTTGCAGCACTAGTTGTAATAGTTAAAATTAAAAAGGATGGCTAGAGCTAGACTGCACTGGGCAGAAAAGCCCCCCTCACTTCTTGTGTCATGGAGCACAAGGCAAGGCACTTCTTTCCTGCATTCCTTCAGTTCCTCCATCTTCTAAATGTGGAGTTCACAAGTCAGACCAATTTTCCATATTAGGGCAAAGTCTATTTTTCCTGTTGTGATGTTTGGAGGGTTCATATTATATCTCAATAAAAATGATTCCTGCACTAAAATTTAACTTGAAGAATGTCAGGAAATATGATTGAGGAAAGACAAAATAGGTTGGTACTTGTTGGAATTGAAATGGGGAAGGTGGGGGTTTCTATTGTGCACAAAAAGAGAAAGAAAGCTTATAAAGGGAAATCATAAAACCAAGAAGGCAGAGTAAAAAGTAAATCCTTTTCTGTAATGGACTTAGAAACTGAAGTAACCTGAAGATTACACCCATTTTCAGTGAATAATTATGCTCCTTTGAATGCTCACAGCTCCTTGTTTGTGACAGGTACAGCAGAACCCTGCTCCATTTTAAGATAGAAGTCCTTATTGTACTTGACTTCACAGCCTCATCCCATAACACACAGTGTAGCACACCCATTTGCTAAATGACAGTACTTTGTTGTTCCTATGAAAGAGAAATTTCCAGAGCATTCATTAACGTGACTGTTTTGGTTCAAATAGGATTACCAGACCAATAACAATGACCAGGCAGTGGTTGAAGTCTGTATCACAAGAATCACAACAGCCATCAGAGAGACGGAGTCTATTGAAAAGCATGCAGGCGCTCTGGTGAGACTCTGGGACTCTTGCCTGGAGCACAACCTCAGAGCCTCGGGGAGAGAAGAGGACACACCCCATGCAAAAATCGCATCCGATATCATGAGTTGCATTTTACAGGTATGTTGTGCAGTTTCATGCTATTTGATAGATGTTTGGCAGCTTAGGTGAACACATGGTCTTACTGGACCAAGAACCAATGTTTCCATAGCATTTATATATTGTAAAAAAGACACCACAAACCATCAGTAGCCAAGCTGCACAGGTTGGTAATTGAAACACCAAGAAGAGTCTATTCAGCCCCATTGAATAAAATGTACATTGTGAGTAATCCAAAGTCATACCACAGCAATTTGGAGAAGATAGATAGATAGATAGATAGATAGATAGATAGATAGATAGATAGATAGATAGATAGATAGATAGATAGATAGATAGATAGATAGATAGATAGATAGATACATACATACATACATACATACATACATACATACATACATACATACATACATGGATGGAGGATGGATGGATGGATGGATGGATGGATGGATGGATGGATGGATGGATGGATGGATGGATGGATGATGGATGGATGGATGGATGGATAGATAGATAGATAGATAGATGACAGATAAAAGCTATTTGGAGAGAAAAGAGACGTGTGTGTATATGAATGTATATAATGAACAATAAAACAGTATGTGCCAAGATTAAATGAGAAATACTGGAAAATTCCAAAAAGGAGACTATTTTCATCCAGGGAGAGCAAAGAGGGAGTAGAGTTAGAACTACAGGACATGATGCTTAGATTGTGTGTAGACAAGTGACTACATCTTTTAAAGTGTATTTTTAGAGTTACAGTGATTTTTTGGTGATATTAGCCCGTTCTGATGATGTTTAAATTCCTCCCCTGGCATAACCATGAAATTTAGAATTCTGTGTCAGCCATGAACCAATGATTTAAGATTGAAATGTTAGACAAGTCACTAAACTCCCTAATCCACAGTTTCTTCCCTTTCAAGTGCAGGTGAAATAACATTGTCTACAACAAATTTTACCAATCAGTAAACAATGAGATGTTGATGGGTGTTTCTAACCTGTGATAAACAAATTAGGAAATATTAAATTTTTCCCTTCTGAATTGTCACACTCTTTGGTAACAGATCAACAGCTCTGAAAAGTCCTGCAGTAAAGAAAGCTAATTAACTCTGTGCAGTACAGCACTTTCCAATCTGATTTTACCATAGAGCTGTCTTTCCCTTTCCACTCCCAACACATTTAAAAACCTAAGCTCTCTGAGAACTATGCTTCCATGGAGTACAGTTCAGGAAATTATAATCAGTATTAATTCAGTCTTGGCTCCCTACCCTCTTCTTTAATTTTTCTCACAGTTGTCTGAGTTCCATTTTGTCTGCACAGACCAGGGACCTGCCAACTGGAGTCTCTACATACAACATCACACTGTTTTTCCTTTGTCCCCAGGCTTAGGGATAGGAGAGAAGGGAAAGGATGGGAGATTAATGCTACTTGAAAATGACAAAGACTCAAAATATAGGTTCTTCACTGATTATCTGGAATGCATTAGTAATATATTTGAGAGACATAGATTATTTCTCTACAAAGTGCCTCTCAGACGCATACTCACAAATCAACTGCTTCTCCTGCACCCCCTGTGATTTCAAAATCATTGGTTAGACTCCAAAGCCACGAAAACCATCTACATAACTTCTAGTTCTCCTGTAGCCACAGTAAAAAGAAGTGCAAAAAAAGCATGAAATTTATTTTCATAATACATTTTCCTTAACCCAGTCTTGACATTATTATTACAGTGTTTAATCAATATGAAATGTAATGAGATTTTATTTGTGTGCTCTGAAATATCAGCTGAAGTAACATAGGTTTATCATATTATTTAGGTTCCAAGTGTAAACATGGAATTTGATGTCTGTGTAGACAACATGGGTTCACCACTGAAAGTCTGGTTTCATCATGCATCATAATTGACCCCTTATCTTTATCCCAACTTACCCACTTTCTCCCCCCTCCCTTTGGTAGCCAGTATCTCTTATTGTAATATTAGAGTTTGTTTTGTTTTTATTTCGTTCATTTGTTTTGCTTATTTATCTTCTGTAAAAGTGAAATCATCCAGTATGTCCTGCCACTAGATTTGCTTCACTTTACATCATAGTCTCAAGTTCCATCTATGTTGTGACAAATGACAAGATTTCATCTTTTTTTTATACCTGAGTAGTATTCCATTCTTTATATATACATTATCCATTTACCTGTTGATGGACATTTCAGTTGTTTCCAAGTCTTGACCCTTAGCAATAGTGCTGCAGTGAAAACAGGATGCATGCATTATTTCAAGTAAACATTTTTGTATTTTTTTGACAAATACTCCCAAAATTAATCATATTATTTTTTGAATAATTGAATCATATGGTAGTTCTAGTCTTCATATATCTTGGATATTAACTATTTGCTAGATGTATGATTTTTAAATATCTTCATTTCATTTGATAGTTCTTTTTGCTGCGCTGAAGCATTTTTAATTTAATGTTGTCTATTTGTTTATGTTTGCTTTCATCTTCCTGGCCCCTGCTCCAAAGACATCTCTAGTTTGGTTCCTGTTTTTGCTATCAGCATGGCTGTGTGACCCAGAGTTGGTGACCCAGGCATGGTGGATATAGTCACCGCACTATATAGCAGCACTGGTGGGGAGAAGGGGGTTGTGGACGGTCTTAGCCACTATCATGATCTGCAGGGCAGGGGACCTGTCTCATGTGCAGAGAGGATATCACACCTTCTCCTTGGGATCCCAGACCTGAACCTTGGTTATCAGTACAATCTGAAGCACAAGTCCCATTGCTGCCAAAGAGGGAGGGTTAGGTGGAGTGAACCCATGCATGAAGAATGGATGAAAGTAGGAAGCCCTAAATTTGCCCTTCAGCAAAACTCAGCAATTTGTCCAGACTACTCCTGGGAATGTGTCCCCAGAGAGTCAGCCCCAAGAACCAAAGGCAAGGCTCTGTTCACAACTTGGCACTTAGTGTTCCTCAAACTATTGGCTTTGGAGCTTTTTGGTTTGCAATAAATATTAAATAGATGATTTTAATACATACAATTTAGGTTCTTATGGGAACTATGCAAAAAATGCAGATGACTCATATATTGTTCTCTTTTTTCCTTTCCTTTTCTTTTTTCTTTTCTTTTCTTTTTTTTTTTTTTGAAAACTGAAGTAGATCAGCTTTAAAGTCAATAACTTGGCATTTCTATCTTGAAGTCAAAAGAAAAATTAATTCCCTCTCCATCCCTGCTCCCAAGATAAACAATCCTGGCATCACAGTATCTGGTCAGACTGGGGGCAAACTGATTCTTCCCACACTCTGAATATTTTACTTTATACTTTTTTCTGGTCCATTCACTGTCGTTTCAAGTTAAATGGATTTACATACATATACAAATACACACATGCACAAATACCTCTTGTTTTTGCTTTTTCCCCAAATTTTTCAATGTGTACTCAATCTCCTTCAGGTGACCACTTCATATGTCTCTTACTGATGAAGGACATTCTCTTAAGGATAATAAATCACATCTTTTCCTGATGTTTACAGTATGAACTTGCCATTTATACCTTAAGAAATGTTCGCAACGCTGGAATTCACCTTCTTTTCCTTCAATATAATCAATACAAGTGTTTATACCTTTGTAAATTCTAGTTTATTGCCTTAAATGATACACTTCTACTAACCTACTCCATATACTTAGTTAAATCTTTCATCTATAAAATCAAGGATGAATTAGATAATCTGTCAGATTACCTCCTAGTCTTAAATCCTCCCTCCCTTAGGAAATGCTGAGAGGTAAAATTCTAAAGAACTTTAAAGCTTAATGGCCTTGGAGTAAAATTCTTGGTCTTATATTTATGAGAGATTGGCAAGTTATTTTGTCTTAAGTCTCAGTTCTACCATCTGTCAAGTGTGGAAAACAATGCTTGCTGCTCATGAATAACATCTTTTGTATAAAGGCACTTTTATTTTGTGGTCCAGCCATTATCTGAAAGTACCTATTTCAAACCACCACTTCCTCTGGCCAGGTTTTGATGTGGAGTTGCCAATGCCTATTTCCCTTCCCCTGAAGAGGTCCTGAGAGGGAAGAGACCCTCAATAAGGCACATTATACTCTAGGACTGATCCAAACCTGGAGAGAATTGAGGTCAAATAAAATGCATTTCAAAGAACCGGGCATGGTGGCTCGTGCCTGCAAGCTTCAGCCTATGAAGCAGCTGGGCCTAGGGATTGTGGTTCAAGTCCTGCCTAGGGCCTGTAGCGAGACCTACTTCCAAAAAACTAGCTGGGCATGGTGGTGTGCACCAGTAATCCCAGCTACCTGGGAAGCTGAGGGGATTGCTTGAGTCTGTGGTACCCCGGGCAACGAGAGCCTGTGGTTCCACGGGCAAAAATAGCAAGACGTAGTCTCAAAAGAAAAAAAAATGCATTTCAATGAGATTGTCATTATTGGTGTAGCTAGCTAGTAGGGAATTCTACATAGTTGATAGGTCAAGCATCACATCATTGAGACTCAGTGCCTGGTTTTGTCGTCATTCTGCTGTTTCTAGCACTTAGTTTCTTCTCCACAAAATCCTTAGCAGAGATGTTGCCAAGTAAACTTTGCATTTTATTTCTTCTTCCATCTTTGTTGACACTTTTGATTACTATATGTAGAGAGAGGTAGCTAAAGGGTATTGTCTGAGGAAAGGAGGAAGGAATAGAAATAATCTCCAAATCTACTCTCAGAAAACATAAAGTATCCTTTTTTATTAAAAGATTCATTGTCCATTCTCCTTGATCTATACTTCAATTTTCTTATTTCTTCTGCCCCAGTTAATGTTGTACATTCTAAAATCTGTCCCTGACTTGCATTCATTCAGAAGGTCTTGGGCTGTTTGGAGAGAGTTACCTTTGTAACTTTTTTTTAAATTAAGTTTATTTTTATTGATTGCATATGTATGCATAAATAATATATCTTTGTTTACGCTGAGGCCCTCCTATCAGAACAGGTTATGTTGATCTAGTTTATTCAATAGGCGACCCCAGCTCTACCATTTACCTGCATTGTGACCTTGGACAAATTAATCTTGTGCCTTAATTTCCTCATCTGTGAAATGCAAATAAAAGAGTAGCTGTCTTGTGAGTTGATTTAAGAATTACATAGTAGTGAATAATATAAAATACTTAGGGTTTGAGAAGTTCTGCATGAATATTGATTCTGGTTGGTATTATCACAATTGTAATCTGCAGAAGATTTTAAAATATCACTCTAACAAGATGTTTATTTATTTACTATGACCATTGTTCATTTCCTGCCTCCCTTCCCAAAATAAGTATTCTGTTTTATTCAGTGATGTCGTCCCAGTACCTATCACAGTGAATGTTACATGATAAGCACTCTAAATGATATATATTAACTGAATGAATGAACAAATGAATAGCTCAAGAGCTGTGACTGCCCTCTGGATTTCACACCAGCTACATTTCTCCCCAGAGTGGACCTCAATACTTGTATGTCAGTGTCACACAAGACAACTATAAAATGGAGGGAGATTAGTATATACCTCCCTCCCTAGTCCTAAGACTCATTTTGTTATTGCCTCTCGGAAAATACCTGGGGAAGACTTAGGTGTCTGTGCCATTTGGATTTTATGTCTAGTTACTGTGCAGTTTACATATGAATGGAAGTTTTATATTCATATTTATATGTAAGCATCTTATATTTACATGCAAGCATGTATATATACTTGTGTGTATACATGTATGTATGTATGTATGTAGTATGTATGTATGCGTGTGTATCTGAAATTAGTTTGATTACTTGATCCATGATTCAGGATAAGTACCCATAAAAATACTGCCTTCATGAATATTTAATATTTCTTAAGATTCCTTTTTTATGGCTCTTAGTTGAATCCAAGACCTGAGAGTCAAAGAGTTTTCTAGTTGCCATCACCTCAGATAGATATCTCTTCACTTAACTTTATTCTATTCAACTTTAAAACACTGGGAAACATTCCCAAAGTGCATTTTCAAAAGAAAAATTTCCACCAAAAGCTCAAACTGGTGCTAATCTAGTTAAGAAATATAATTCTTGGCATCCATAGAACAAAGCTCTCTTGTTTTGCATCCACAGCTAGATAAAAGTGTCCCCATGAGTATTTCTTTATTTCCACACTGCACTTCTCTGAATTTGTTCCCTGGACACTGAATGTGTGTAAGATGATACGAGCACTAACATGCTCAAGTCTGCTCAGGGGGACAAGGTCTAGCACAGGTTCTGGCATGAACTGCTTCTGTGAAAGTGGTTTATTTGTACAAATAATCATAGGATTTTCTCTCCCTGAATGCCATTAGTGGTTCTCTGATCCAGATAATCCTAGAGATAAAAGTAATGGCTTGGACCTGAGATCTGCTGCATTAGCAACTGCTTTAATCCACTTGAGAGCAAAGGTCAGTTGTGGAAGAAGATTGTATGGTACCTGTCAAGTCTGTAGAATCCTGGTGTGTCAAGCTTCATTTTGGCCTCCAGCCCTACACTCATTCTGTTGCTGTCAACAGTGCCCATGGCTTCTAGACACACTAGGAAACATATTTGTCTAGACAAAGTTGAGCGAGTCTGAACTTTTGGTGGCAATTCTTTGGTGTCTATATGAATTATACTCTTTGCTTAATGTTTCACTTCCCCTGTCACTGGAAAGATTTTCAAATGATATATGTGGGAGGAAAACAAAATTGAGTTTGTTGAAATTTTGCTTTTTTTAAAAAAAAATAAGGACATTATATTTAAAAATTTATACATTTCACTTGAAATCACACATTAAAGACTTTAATAGCTGCCCACTGTTTTCCTCCAGAAAACCTAAAACTACTGTAGAGAGAAAACAATCAGATTGGTTAAGAAAGTCTGTTCCCTCATTTCTGCTAGCATTATCTCATCCTCAAGATGTAAAGCATCAGTTGTTGTCAATGATGACTCTAAATGACCTCTCCCCATGCCTGTCACCATTATCAGGGAACATTTGATTAGGACATCCTCATACCACCATCTGTGGTTTTGCAGCAAGTTACAGATAAATGTGCTTAATTACATAATCCTCTAATGGGAGATAAATACAGGTAGGAGAATTATTCTGTGATTGTGTTCCATTCACAAAACCTGGATTTTGACAGTCACAATGGAGAGAAAGACATATCATCTAAACACTAACCTAACAAAAATATGCACATAATGGAGAAATTAGCTGTCTATAAAAGCAAACAGCAGATCATATAGGTGAAACTGAGGGGTGGGGGAACTCCTGGTAACTAGAATGTAACCTCAAGGAAGCAAGAGTAGAACATGATTATAGTTGAGAAAAAATGGACAAATCAATTGACCTTCCTAAACCCCGCCTGTCTGAGGATTATGTCAACAGAAAAATGATGCTCAGTGTGGGGTCATTATTTTGGTACATTTACCGAGCATTGTGGGTGTGCAGAAACAGAATGTGAGGAAAGAAGATTCCAATCATCAGAAATGGGGATTTGACCAAAGGGCAGGAGGCTACTTTAGTCAGATTTCACCATAACCTGGATGAACCATCCTTTGGGGACCTTTCTTTGTGCTGATCTGATCTTTGTTGCCCATGAGCAAATATTCTGGTTTATACTGTGACTCCTGAAATTCTGGTAGTGTGAAAGGTTTGTTTTAAATGTGACCTGGAGAAGCCTCTCACTGGCAATCAATAAATCTGCATCCAGCATGAAGCTGGCACATATGCAAGTCTTGGTGGTAGTACCAAATATTAAAAACAAAACCACAAAATTACTACCTGGACAAGTCCCCAAAGAGAAGAGTGAATGGTTCTTGAGCAGAATTCTAATGAGACTAAGAATTTGAGTGGAATAAGAAAAAAAAACATAATAATATTTTCTATGGCATCAAGAAATATTTATGAACAGACATCAAAAAGTGATTGTTTCAATGTAGCCATCACTCCCAAGACTAACTCTCAAGAACACACGAGTGTGTCTTGTTATCCCATGCTATTTATTTTACTTGACTTCTATACTTAGTGTGAATATTTAAGTAATCTTCCAACATTAGCACACCATCATTATATTCCCTGACTCAGTGAACCTGCCAACAATTGTCAATGTCATTCACAAAACCCCAAAGGATTTATTATATAATCCCTATTATGCAATTACAGATGGACTGATTATACAATCCTGTGTTCACACTAATTTTCTAGTCTGTTTGAAGAGATAGCTAGAATCTGAAATTGCATGTCAGTAACTCTTTTTCATAAAAGTGTACATATCATAGCTTGATGAATTCTAACAATACTTAATTCATATAATCAAAACTTAGACCAAAATTAATGATTAATAAAATTAAACATATTTTCATGTTTGGAGGGTATTTTGAGATCCTCTTTTGTGTATATTCAACCCTTTGTCTATATATACATATGATAAATATTTCTTTTTGGAAGCCTGTCTCTCCCTGATTTGAACGATACATATAAATTTGTTTTCATATATATTTAAGCTATGTATATACATTTGCTTTCTGAACACTAATTTATCTTTTGTATATGTGCATGCACACACACACACACACACATATATATATATATATATATAGTTAAAGGCATGGGTTTATTAGGAAAAGGAGGAAGAAAATGAGAGACATTTGCTTGGTCACATGTGGGCAGGAGAGCTCCTGAACACTACTGAACACGTACACAATAGATGTGCTACAAATACTTTCTCTCACACTTTATATTTTCACTTTCTTGATGACATCTCTTGATGATGAGAAGCTCTTAATCTTATCTGCTTTATTATATTTCCTTATTAACTTTTTTTGAACTATATTTAAAGACATTTTTTGCCTATTTTGAGCTCTCCAAATTTTTCCCTGTGTTTTCTTCTATACCCTTGTTTTATTTTTCAAACTTAGATGGTAATCTAGCTAGAGTTGATTTTTGTTCTGACATAGAAGTTAAGATACTTTTTCTAGCGTATGAAAGGCCCATTGACCCAACTGTCTATTTTAAGATGACATATATTACATAGGGGCCCTATGTATCAATGACAAGTTTTGCCTTGTGACATTTTTTTTTTCTTTTTGACTTTATTGTAGGATTTGTAACATAGAGGTAGAAATGTATGTCATCCTATCTAAGGCTTTAAACTTTTCTTTAAATTAAAAAAAATGTTGAAGAATTAAATCAGTACTGACATTGCATTGTATTAGGATGTGGGTTCAGTTGCTATAACAAAGGTCTAATTTTAGCCATCAATTAAACAACATAGAACTTCCTTTGTCTTTCATCTAACAATTCAAGCATAATCATATCAGAGTACATATGGAAACATTGTATTGTCACAAACCCAGACTCTTTTTACCTATTTTTTTCTGTATCACTCAATGCTTTATGTCTGACTCATGGTCTAAAAGGACTCCTTCAATCTTTGTTGCCATATGTTCACTCCAACCAGCTTTGGAAGACGAAAGTGAAGAAGAAGTCAGTCACTTCATAATCATAGTAACCTAAATGTTGGACACATTACTACCACTTCCATTCCATTGGTCAGAGCTTTGCAAATTGCCACATTCAATTACCAAAATGACTGTGAAGTGTGACCTTTCATTGGGTGGCCATATCTCAGCAGAAACTCAAGACATACGCCACCAAAGGAAAAGGGGGCAAGTGGTTATTGGTGCACAGGTATCAGTTTCTGTCACATGGTTCTTGTTCACCATTTTAGGTTTCCTTTCAATTTCCCAGTTGGATATAAGCTAAGTTATATAGTGACCACCCTAAATATAGATACTTAACTTTTCAAGAAACATTCTGGCCCCGCTATGACACAGAGTCTCCCTATCCTAGACAGTTGGTGCCATATCAGCTTTCGGTTCTTGTATCAGAGCATATTTGATCTGGAAAAGATACTAATAATTAATATATACAGGTGAGACCTACATGTTCAAGTTGACTGACATCTCCATAACCACGCAGCAGAGTAGCAACTTAAATCCTGAGGTCTAACTTTTCCATCACATATATTCCCACACAATAGGTTCCTGTGACAACATACAATAAATTTACATTTTCTTCATTAGTTATTCAGTTTGAAAGAACTTTATTGAACACCCACATTAAACCTATAAATGGGGTGGGTGATTAAAGGAGATAATCCATGGATGGAAAGATAAACTACTTTCACATGAACAGCCAGGGAAAAACGACTTTGTATTTCTGCTCTAACAACATGAGCAAGCAGTCCAAGCATACTGTGTGCTATGAGACTTTTACTTTATAGTGAGTTAAAGTGGTGAGGCTGAGGGTATGGTGGTTGATGGTAATAAAATGTACTATTCATTTTTAAGACAAAAAGCTCCATTATTTGGATTAGATTGGAATAATCCAATATTATTCCTTAAGTAGTTAAATGCTAATAATACTATTTCATATTCATGTTCAGACACAAAGTAAATCCAGAAAATAATTATTTTTGAGTCCAAAATTCCATTAACTTTATTCTTATGTTAATTTTATTCTTCCAAATCTAATTTACTGAAACTCTGGTTTTTGAGATGTCATTAGAAAGCATTTTAGTCAACATTCTTTGGCTTGTTTTCTCAAGTACACAGTAAATCTAGTGAGCCATTCCTTCCATCAATAACTACTAATCCACCTCAAGATCATTGCCAAACTTCTAAGCAAGGCAGGCCAAACCTTTGTGGCCATCCCCCATGTGGAAATATTTTCAGTATCCCCAAATGCACAAGGTCTCTCACCTCCATGCCTCCATGTGCATTTTCCTCTGTCTAGTTCTTTCCTTCTACCAACCTGTGATCTCTTGTTCCTCCATGAGGAACTCAACTAGGACATCACCTCCTCCAGAAAGTCTTTCCCAACACCCCTAGATTAGATTAGGATTCCTTTGGTCCCTTCATGCCCTGCACTTTGCCAATCCTAGACTTCAGTTGGTGTGTTTTAGCTATGCTTTTACATTTCCCTAAGAACAAGAGTTCCCTGTGTTCCCCAATGCAATGAAAAGAGGGTTTTCACAACTGTGCACTGCGTTTTCACAGCTGTGTGCGGCAAAGTTAGCTCAATCAAAAAAATTGAGTGAATGAATAATTAACAAGCCACTTACAACTTGCTACTCTTATATTCCCTCAGAATTACAATCGTCCCCCTGTGATGGCGTTAGCGATCCCCATCGCAGTGAAATTCCTCCAAAGAGGCAACAAAGAGCTATGCAGGAATATGTCCAGCTACCTGTCCCTGGCAGCCATTACCAAGGCGGAGCTCCTGGCTGATCACACGGAGGTCATAGTAAAGAGCATTTTGCAAGGTATGGTCAAAGGCTGGCTTGAGGGATCATTTAGAAGTTTTTTCATAGAGAACAAAGGTCTCTGTTGTTTCATGTAAAGTTGGAGCTATGAGTAGGAAAAAGTAAAGATAACACATACTTTTTAAAAGCACCTTCGGGAAATAGCTATGGTTTGTGGAAAGTGAGACCTAGGATTTAGAGATGTATGTGTGATTCTCAGCTTTCCTGCTAGATTACTGAACATGGGCAAGTACTTGGAGAGGTTGAATCTGTGTCTCTTTGCTAAGCTGACATGAATTATTTGGACTCTACATGGGTTGTAAGCTTCCTTCTATTGTCAGTTTGGAGAACTGTCTTCTATTTATCTGGTTGCTTTATCCAGCTACCAACTAGACAGATTCATTGTCTGTACTGAGGGAAATGTATCCCACCTTTCTTGGTGGGAGTTGGAAAACCTCTTCTTCCTCTGGTTTCCAAAAGCAAAGGAAATTAGGACAGTGGTCAAGCGAAAAGGCAAAATTTGCAATCTGACCATAGTCTAAGACCTACAGCAAGGGAGGGGAAGAGAGAGAGGCCATAATGGGGGAGGGGGGTAGATCACAAGGAATTGTGATGATGGACCAAGGGTAGTATGGTGGTGGAAGAACTATGGGGACTATACCTGAGGGGACAGATCAACTGCTGTACAAAAATGAACTCTAATGTAAGAAACTAAATAAATAAAATTTGAAGTAAAAATAAAGCAGCAAAAGTTATATAAAATATACCAGACAACATTGTGAACATGATTTAAGATTGATTTATAGTCATGTTAAATACAACCATAAAAAAAAATCAAAACAGGACATCTCTGTTAATTGTTTCACACTTGAAGGGAGGCAATCAAGATAGTTCACCCAAAATATTCCAAAATATTCTCTTTGTCTTATGCTTCCCCTTTGGTCTTCAACCTACCTGAAACCTTTTGGATTTCAGCTCAGAGAGTAAACATAAAGTATTATTTGATATGTACCCAGAAGTTCCCAGTCCTCATTAATAAAAATTCATGAGGTTCAATAGTATCTTTGTCCATATTCACAGTTGACCTCTCTACCCCATGACACAGTTCCATAACAAATATTTCTCAGCATCTCCCAGGGTTTCTTACCTTAGGTATCTGGTCCACAATTCACCCTGCTCTTTTCTTGGTGTCCACCTCCTTCACTCTGAACCAGTGAGCTCTGGGGCTACCACCATGGAGGTCCCAGGAATGAACTCCACTCCTCACTCTGCCCTACTGAATGCAGTCTTGGTCATTTTGTGCTGAGTCTCCCCTGAGACTTCAGGAGTCACATTTCTCAGTCCACTAATCTCATGTGGCTGACTGTGACAGAATGGGGCAGGATACCTGTCTTTTACCTTGATGTAGAGGAGATGAAGAGGACCCAGAGCAGGATTGTGTGATTCCCAGAGCCAAACTATGTTTCAGATATCACAGTAGTTAGTTCTATTTTTGTTCTAGTTTATATAAACAGAGATGGTTCTATTATATCTGAAACTCTCTTCCTTAGGGTCAACTATCAAGACATGAATAGTGTTAAGCAATAAATTACTCTTCCAAGTATCAGAATGTCTGTATCACTCGAAGAACTTTCATTTTTCATTGTAAGAGGCATCCCCAAGAATATGACTTCTTTCAACCTCGGATATCTGATCAATCACCCTATGGTGGGCCAGATGCTCCAGTGTGTCTGAACCCCAGCTATGACAGTGGAAGTCAATGTTTCTACCCCTCTAAATATTTGTCATGTAACAAATGCTGATGTGCTACTAATCAGTATCACTCATTACTCAGTATCTTTGGCTGCAAGATCACATTACTCATTTCATTCTATGCAAGTTATTATATTATTTAAAGTTCAGAAAAACAGTTGTTTTCTTAACCACCTTGGCTACATATTTGGAACACATTCTATAGGAATTACAAACATTTATACACATCATACATTTCAAAACCGTGATAGACTTCTAACTGATTTATATGTAAAAAAAAAAAATCAAATTGTCTCTTTGCTGCTGCCAAGGACTTAGCTCATGTATTTGGGGATTTTTTGGAAACGTACTTTCAATCTTTTGAAATCTTTTGAAATGCAAAATATACTTTGCAAATTCTCTGCAAGTATTTGAAACAAACAAATTATTTGGTTTATTTGATCTGGCACTATGAAAGTCACTGTAAGATAAATAATTTGATCTATAAAATGTTGAGGCTATATATTTCAGAAGTTTTAGGAGCAATGTATTCATAAAGCTTCATAATTAGGCAGAGAAGTCCATCAAACTTTGAGTTGCAAAACAGAAGGAATCTTGTCTCTAAATAGTTTATTTCTACTTCGCAAGTCTAAATCCCAGATACCTCGCTGAACAGACTGAGGAACCATCATTTGACATTTTCCCCCCCTCTTAAAAAAAATCTGACTCTATGTATGATTTCTATTATCCTAATCCTCATTGCCCCAATTTTTCCCTTCTATAGAAAACACTCAAGTGTCACACTTATTTTATTTGGTCTAAGTTTCTCAGAACTAGAATTATAAAATTGTGGAAACTTGGGTTGGGACATTAAACATGATTTAGCTCAGTTGCACAACCAATCCCCACCAAATACGCAGTCAGTGATAACACTGATAATTATAATACAATGCATTGGTTAAAATTTTTACATGCTTTCTATACTAAACAATCTATGCCCATCATCTCATTTAATTCTTATAAAAATTCCATAGCAAAAGTTCTATGATTTTTCTATTTTACCTACTAGTAGTATATTAGATAACAGAAATTCCAGGTAACAATGATAAGGATCATGTTGATTATAAGGAAGAAGAGGAGAAAGAGGGAAAAGAAGGCTGAGGAAGTGATGGGTGAGCTACAGTAACTCATCACTTGAACAGTGATTGAAAAATGCATGAGTATCTCTTATGACTCATTCAGGGATCGGTGATAGTTCCAAAAGTCAGTGCTTTTGGAAATTCATCAAGCTCCTATGGTTTGGTTTCACCTCCATGTTGTACATTGTAGGCTCTGTAGTTACCAGCTCATATCATCTTAAATACCATTTAAGCAGAAGAGACTTGGTATCTTTTCTCATTGCTTCTGTTTGAACAGACATGGGCCACATGCCCATTCCTGAATCAGTCTGACATTGTTGCCAGCACTTTGCTGTGCTGGCCTAAGATCATGAGTCACCCTCAAAGCAGGAAATGGAGTCAACCACTATGAAACAACATGAATGGGAAGAGAGTAGAAACCTAGGGCTATTATAGTCAACCCAGATGGAAAAGAATACTGGGTGTCAAGAATAGTCTTATATGAGTGAAAACTTTTATTCCTGTGTTTCTTCTTGTGAGATTCAGCATATAAGATTTATAATGTAAGATGAAGTACTACTTATAGTTGTTTTAGTACACCAAAATCTTATTGGATGAGGATTTTCCATCTCAATAACTGCAATTTTTCTAACATTTTTCTTATCTGTAAGTTTTATGTGTAGAATTAGTCTATGAAAAATAAACCAGATGGGGCCAGAAAACCCTGGTGATGTATTGATGGTTATTATTCCTGAGACTTGGTTCATATTATTTCATTAATCTTATCTTTTTCAAATGTATCATACATGTAACTATCCTTGATGCCAAATCAACTGCCTCCCTCTACATATTAGTCCTGAGACGTGTACAATGGACTTCTGTACTTATTCCTGTGGCAAATAATCCTATAATTCCAAGCCATGTTTAGACTCCATTTACTTGTTTTATATTGTCCAAATTCTCCTAGTGAAAAGGAAACTGAAAGGTCTTCTTTTCAGAAAAAGGATTAAAAGCATGAGTTGAATGTTATCTTGATTATGCATGTGAGCTAAGGGGATAGATTATCCCCCTTAGAATACCTCTAAATCTAATGAGATAATTGTATCAGGATTTTTAAATCAAGTGAGATAATTGTATCAGGATTTTTAAATCAAGCCACAAAACAAAAACAAAAACAAAAACAAAATTACTCCAATTAGTTTCATAGGCAAATTTGAATATGCATGGAATAATTGTAATCTTATCCAAACATTTTCAAGTAATTTGAAACATTACTTTCCAACTAATTCTCTAGCTTCTTCATATTGCAATGAAATCAACACAAGAAGACAATATCAGAAAATACAGATCTATTTAAATTTTGAACATATTGCACAAATCAAAAATAAACCTGGCTGGGCACAGTGGCGCATGCCTTTAATCACAGCCTATGGAGCAAGGCCCGGACTAGGAATTGCTTGAGTCTGCAGGTTCGAGACCCACCCAGGTTTGAGACCTAGTCCCAAAAAAATAGCTGGGCGTGGTGGTACACACCTGTAACCTCAACTACCTGGGAAACTGAGGCTGGGGATCATTTGAATCCATGGTATCCCAGGCAACATGAGCCTGTGGTTCCCCAGCAAAATAGTGAGAACTAAACTAAAAAAAAAAAAAAATTGTTTGCAATGCTAAAAGAATCAGATAGTTAAAATTATCTGAGCACTGTTAACTCATATCATCCTCTCAGTATGTGAGATAGGAATGATTGTTAGCCTTATTTTCTAAAATTCATAATTACTAAGTTAAGTTTATGCCAGGAATACAAGGATGATTTAATATAATTCCCCATAGTAAGAGACTAAAGGGAGAAAAAGCCATGTGGCCAAATAAAACATCTCATAAACCCAGTATTCATTCATGAAGAGAAAATTTTTGCAAGGTGGGAATTTTGGAAAACCTCCTTAACTGATTAAGAGGGGGAATACTGATCTCCCTTTTTAAGACAGGCTGTTTCTTAAAATTCACGTGTAAGATAAAGTAAAACAGGTAGTCTATACAATTTTGTAAAGGAGATGAAGTTTGTTAGAGTGGAGATGGAGTAATTTCCATACCAGTTTTCAAGACACTGTATATCAGAGTAGTTAATATATAGTGTTTGCAAGAAAAGATAGCCAGCCCTGAGAATAGAACAGAGAAACAAAAAGTAAATTTATGCATACTTATGGAAATTACATCTGTGATAGGAATTTTTACTGGAGGATAGACTATTCAGTAAATGATCCTGAGACAACTCTTTATACTACCTGCAAACATCAATTTCATTTTGAATAGAAGTCTAAATGTAAAAGGCAAAACTTTAACTCTCCCTCTTTGTAAAATTCAAAGCATCTTCTTATAAAAAGCAAACTTTCAGCAAACTAGCAATAGAAGGGAACATATTTTATTTTATAATAGATATCTACAACTAAATAGACATCTGCAACTAAAACTGTACATAATGGGGAAATACTGAAAGCTTCCCTTTGATTTAAAAATAAAACTTGGGTGTCACATAGATAATGAATATTTCCCACTTAAATTATATCAATAACTATTTAATATTTTATAACATAAGAACGTTTCAGAGTGGAAGCATTGTTCTCAGTCATCCTAAAAAATTCTCCAACTTATTCTTTGCCATTTGAAGATGCTTTGCCAAACCTGCCCAGTGTTAGAATCCATATCTAATAGGTATATATCTGGAATCTAACATTTAACAGGTGTAACTGGTACTTAATATAGCAAGAGTTAGCATAGCTTTCATCCCTGAAGCTAACAATACCTTTGGAGCCCCCTGAAGTGGGAATGTCTCCAAAAGGTAATGTGATTTGAGGCCTGAGGGAAACTCTTTGCCATTTTGGTTTGAAATTCTATGATACAACACATACCACAACTATCAAAACTAAAAGCAATGAGGATCCTTCTTCTGTATTTCTGAATCAGTAAGGAATATGCCTATCTGATATGCCTGTCACATGGTCCTCTGGCACAAGAAACAAGATGACCTCAAATGATGTGAAATTCAAGTAGAGAATCTTTGGAAAGAAAACATCATACTGTCTCAGCAAGAGTCCAAATTCCTTTCTGACTTGCTGCCAATAAAATAGACTAGTTAATTATGATAAATTCACCTTATTCCTTTCTTGATGTGAGACAAAATTCAAACCACTAATTGGTGAACTGTTTAAGAAAAATGGAGACAGAAAATTAACCCTTGCACATTCACTATGGCAATTTTAAAATGTACAATGTAAGGCAGATGCAAAGCTTACATAGATAAAGCAGTTATTCCTTGCACAATGCTGCACCCATATTTCATTCAAGGTTACTATAATTCTTCCTACTACCATCCTCATCAATCATAGTTATCACTAATTGAGTATCTGTTATGTGCCAGGTCCATATCAAAAAGTTGAAGACAGAATTATTTCCACTAATGTAGTTCTATAATCTCTGAGAAATACTTAATATTAAAAATTCATTATACAATTATTTTCAAGGAAAAGAATTGAAGTTTACATTACCAGTTGTTGGGAAAGAATTTCTTAATCAAATATTCTAGGAGACAGGTTGGTAAATGCAAAGAATATTCCACCTTAATTTTAATACACATAAATAATTATTAAATATAACATTTTAAAAGCCAGTGCAAATGTAGATCCAGAAATAAAGACATGTTTTGGGGGAAAAAAGACAGAAAAAAAATTATGGATTGTTTTGTTTTATTTGCTATCAGATACAATTCGTAATTTGCACCATCTTGACTCCACCAGCAGATGTCGCTGTGAAGTAGACTAACGGTTGCATAGACTGCCTTACTGCAAACCTGATTTCCACCATATAAGGGGATTTCTGTGTTTATTTCCTTGCACCTTTGTTTGGTTGCTTCTTTTTATTAAATTCACTCGGGGAAATTATTTAACTTTATTTCAAAATAAATTTACCATGTAGCAAGCAATTTAAGACCATTTGTCATTTTTAAGGTATTAATTACCTTGCTGTAAGATAGGCTGGTTTTGTTTTCCCTAATTTCTTGGCCAATCTAAGATTAAAAAAAGATTCAATGACAGGATCCATTTCTTATAGGTAGAGGTTGATAGTGCTGGATTTCTGACTCCATGTTTGGCAAGTTTTTGTCTACATTCCTTATTTATAACATGGAATGTAAGGGTCTGCAATCTGAGTTTTCAACCAAGTCCAAGAGTAGAAAATGAATAACCTTAACCAAGATTTTTAACTTTATGAGAGCTATTTCTTAAGCAGCTAAAAGAGTTCTCCAAGCATTTGGCTTTCATAAACTTCTCAGAGAAGAACTTTTCCATGTAAATTTTAATAAGAAATATAAGTCAATTCTAGTTTCTTCTGGTCTGAAAATATAGTTATTTGTTAAAATAAATTATAAGTATCAACCTTTTAAATTCCATAATATATACTTAGTGGTTGAATGTTCTTAATATATTGCAGCGGAATTTATATTTAATTGAAATCCCATTTTACACTGTAATAGACAGGAAATTAGATCAACTCTGTTTTCTTGGTAGATTGTTTCCATAAAAAAAGTTGCTACTAACAGACATACATACTGGAGTGACAGAGTAGCAGAATTTTCTGTGGCTAACGGGTTTCCAAGGACACAAGACTTGCTTGCCTTTCTAGGGACATAAGTTTGCATAGTGCTAACGCTGTGAGAATCTTAGGCAAATCAGTTAGTAACCCTAGGAAATACACACACACACACACACACACACATACATTATAGTAACTCCTCCTAAGTAACCTACATTATTTTTCACAATTTTTTCCTATGCTATAGCATGTTAATGCTCTTCAGAACAATGCTGGTAAATAAAGTTCAACATGCAAACCTAAGTTAGTATACTGCTATTTCTTTTGCAAGATCATTTCTCTGTTTTATACATTTCCTAGTTCCTTCTTTCTCTGATAGTACGTATTCTAAAGTCATTAAATGTCAATATCTTTTTTAAAAGTCAGTTCTTGAGAATTTGATAAATGTATACTCTAATTATAGAATTATAGGTTTTGAGTAGTTTGAGGGAATAATGTGTGTGGCCTTTTTAATTTAAAAGACTTGTTTTCTTGGACAGAATTAACTTAGGTGGTTGATCCATAATGGATTAAAGTAACTGGAAGTGTATTTTTCTTTCCCACAGTGGAAGTGCAGATAGCCCAGGGATAATAAGGCAGCTTCACCACACTGGAGACCCAGGTTTCTGTATAACAGTGCTGACTCTCATGGTCTAAGATGGTTGCTGGAATTCCAGCCCTCATTACCATATTCTAATCAGAAGAGGAAGGAAAAAGGCCTGTCAATATTTCAGTATCAGGTAGAACTTACTCATGGGGTGACAATCAGCTACACCCGAGGCTGAAACATAGTCTTTACGCTATGTGGTCACATATGCTGTTCACACCAGGGTTGTTTCTCAGGAGGAGAGACAGTGGATGTCAGGGAATCCTGACTCAGCATGCCTGTGATGAAAATTCTACCTTTAAAACCCCAGTAGTTTTCTTTTTCCATTTATTTGTTTCTTCTCTGCCCTCCACATGTAATGCCTATAAAAACAGAAGTCCCCCTGCATATAAGTCTGTCAGCATATGAGTTTGCATGAATGTGGGCCTGCCTCCGTGACTCACTTGAGCAGATCTAATTCACACTGAAATGCTGGAAGGAACCACCAGAATGACTAACTCTCTTTAAGTTTGGGCCCAGTAATTTGGTTTTCTGTACATCATGCAGAAAATCATTAAACAGGAATTGGCATGTGGCCCCTGGGCCTGCAACCTTGAATTCGGTCATCTTCAAGGGCCTGAGTGCTCGTAACGGTGAACAATTCCTAGAAACCCTCCAGTCTGGCTTTGTGGGTCTCGCAAGTGGGATGAAGCTACACTGACAACATGAGCATCCTCAAAGATCCTTGCATTTCTGGAATTTTGTTGCTGAAAGAATCTAAGGATCCAACCCTCGCTTTAACTGAGAAGACCCAGAGGGACTAAAGACCATGAACCAGAGGTAACCTGTGTCGTTTACACTCACCATTAAGGGGACTAATTGTCACTGAGTTCTACCATGTTTCCCACGGACAGAAGTTGCCGTGTGATGTTCTTCTGTCAGCCCAGCAAAACCTCTCTAGAGCACTAGAGGGATCAAGAGTTGCCTCCCTCTGCCGTCAGAAGGAACTTGACTGTGAGCTCCTTCATGTGTAACAAAGGAGATGTGCTTTAAAAGGCAGGAGCTGCTGTTTTCAAGAGCCCTCCATCTTCCAGTCACACCCTGAGCGATCTCTGCAGACCTCACATGATTCTGGGGAACTCTGATTATTTGCATTTTCTCCCATGTCACACAGGACAGAAATCTGTGTGTGCTCTTGGAATCATCACTTTGGAAGAGCCCTAGAGAGCATTATTTTCTTAATTCCTGATTTCTCTGTGAAGAAAGCTACAACTCAACAAGATAAGTTGACTTAGTCAAGATGTATTTCTTAATTGAGACTGACAGAAAACCAAAACTTTAGACAACTCTATAGTTTGTTGTTGTTAGCATCATAGATTAGTATCTGAAAACTAATTGCCTACTTTTGATAAAAAATGAAAAACAATGGATTTGCTCAAAACTTCTTTTAAATTGATAGTTAAATGACAGGGACTAATTTTATAAAATATTTTATTTACAGTAGAGCTTTACAAAAATATTCTTAATAAAATTAATACAAAACCATTTGACAATATAACTTATATAACTATCTTCTCAAAAAAAGTGACATTTGATTATGACACATAAACTACATTTGTATCTGTTAAGTCACATTGTAATATAAATATGTTTGATGATTTTTTTAAATAAGGTACATACCTTATTATAACAATGAACAATGGATGACAAATGTTATTTTATTATTCCTCCGATGTAAAAATCATCTCTGGCCAAAAATAAAAATTAACCAAAGAAAAGTAAAACAACTGTCCTTCTGTTCAATAAAACAACCCTTCTTAATTATTTGAGCTTATGTGACAAAGACACACATGAATCTGAACGCACCATGGCATAAAGTCTAGTAACAATATCCCCAAAGCCTTCTCCAATGTCTCTCCTACAATCGTTTATTCAGCATTTTGCCAAGATAAATAAAGATTGAGCTCAACTCTCCTCCTCATTAGTCTCAAGTGTTCTTAATATACATGGAGCTATTCAGACCCTCCCAACTGGCATGCATGCCTTTCAAATGTGTTTCTTTCTTTGGCTTCAAGTAGAGTTTCGCAACACTTAGGAAACATACTGGGCTCCTCCGTGGGGCTGGATCTCTGTGACTCCCCAGCCAACGACATTACCCCGGATGTGACAGGACTCGGCTCCTCCAGCCTCTCTTATCTCTTCATTGCTGAGAGCTCGATCCCAGATATTAAAGCCTGTGAGTCGACCAGAAAAGGCTAAGGTTTCCTCAAAGCCTCCTCCCACACAGCAGCCATTCTTCTCCTGGCCAATCTGCAGGATCCCTCCCTCTGGGACCACGTGCCCCAGGGCCATGTCTGCAGCAGTGGCTACCTGCTCACCGTCCACCCACAGAGTCCCTCGCCCTTTCTCTGAACTCCAGGTGCTGCACAGATGGGCCCACCTGCCCAGGGCAACCACAGTTTCAGCAACCAGCTTGTTCTCCTTGCCACCCACCACAAACACTATGGACTGAGCGCTGAGGTATAGTTGGATCTCGTAGGGGTTCCTTTTTGTGCCATAGGAGAAAAGCACAGTTTTGTTCAACACATCAGTGGCTTTGACCCAGATGCAGGCACTAAAAGTCTCCAACTTCATGGGGATGGCTGGATGCACACTTCCAAAGATCTTCTTGGACCTCATTGGGAATAAAATTGCTGTTTCACAACCTAGAGTAGCAAGAAAATGAGGATAGGAGAGAAAACATAAATTCATTTAGAAGGGATCCCAGCATTTAGGCATTTTAGTATAGTGTTTTGATGATTACATTAAAACACTGAAAGATAGATGCAGGCTCACATCATGACATGAGGAGCTGTCAAGTGTAATAACTGTAGAGCAAAGTAAACAGCAATAAGGAAAGCTAATTGTTGTATTCAATGAGGCATCAAAATGGAAACGATGTGCCCAGGAGACAAATTGTTCAGCCCACAAAATAATAAGAACCACATTTTAATAACTATTTACCTTCCTGATTGGTTTATTTCCTTTTACAGCTTAAAAAAAATCATTATGTATTGACTTCAATGACAGTAATTTCCAGGAACATAGAGGCAAACTTGTTTCTCCTCAACTTCACAAAGCTCTACAATAAAAACCCTGTGAAATCCAGCAGACCCAGTTCATCCCAGCTGGCCACTGTCAACATGCATTGTTCTAATCACATTATGTTATTTTACTGCTCATGCCAAGCCAAAAATATAGCCTTAAATTTTTCTTACCATTTTACAAATGAAAGAAACTGAGTGAGTGTGCTGTTCTAGTTTGGTTATGTTTACAGAGTTGGTAAGTGGCAAAATCAGAGTTGGCACTGGGACACTGTAGCTTCAGAGGTCACACCTTTCACCCCATAATCTCTTAATGGTAAGAGAACCCTGGATTTGGTTGGAAGAGCTGTGACTTAGTTTATCTCCATAAAACCATGCAGCATTTTATGAGTCCCATAATCTTGACAGGTTTGGAGGTATCTATAGAGACATAGTTACCTAGGTCTATAGCTATCATCTATTAAAGTTTCTCCCATCCTCCTTCTAGTAGTCTGCTAGTCTGGGAGCAACACATAACCCTCAAAAAGAATCCGTAGACCAAGGATATCCCTGAAAGTTCTAACTTGTCTTATAAATATTGAAACATTAACTGAGGAACTTTAACAAAGAGTGAATTCTCCCAAGTGACCTAATGAGGAATGTTTTTCTGCTAGAGAGTACTTAGGGGACTTTCAAACTTGGTTGGAAGCTGGTAAACCTTTACCCTAGGTTATCTTCAGGGATCTGCAGATGCTGAAGGAAGACCTACGTGTCTGGGAAATGAAGTGCTAAACCTTGAAAGGGTGAGCTTTATGCCACCTTCACATACGTATGAAAGGTCAGAAAAAGCAAGAATATTTTCTAAAATCTAAATTAGAGCTAGGTAGTCATTTTATAACAGCCTAAAGAAGATTTTTCATAAGATAGCTTTGGAAAGCCAGCTTCCAGAGCATTTAACACAAACTGGTATATAGAACTCACTGGAACCAAACATCTATGTTAAATGTGGTGACCTTGGTTATATTTCTACAAGTGGTAGAAGCTCTATCCTAAAAAAAAAAAAAAAAAAAAATTAACAGTTGTGTACCAGGAAATAGTCAAAGAAATTTCAAAATATTGAAATTCAGAAAGATCCACAAGAGTAACTACAGTGCTAAAGGACAGCAGTGGTCTTCGCACACTTAGGCATGTGTTATGTCACAGAAGAGTTTGAATTTTTGGAGAATTTTTAGATTAATCATTAATGAGGCATTGATTTCTTTTTCAAATAAAATTGGTAGATCCATTTTTCTGGCTGTGTTAATTAAATCAAACAAAGCTCACTGAACAAAAGATCACCCATACACACTGTTATTTGAGATATTCTCTGTAATGTTTCAGTAAAGTAATGTTCACATGGGCTCCCACTGCAATCTAATTAACTGATTTCCTGTTTAAATAGGCCCAGGCAGTAGGATTGCATTCCAAAGCACTCCCTGATTGCCTCTCAGAGACCCAGCTTCCCCTGCAGTGGCTCCATGAGCTCATGGAGTGAAACTGCATGCTGGCAGGTTTTCTGTGGCTTCTTTCGGGGACCAGTGATTGAGGCTCTTGATACCTCTTCAAAATGTCAGGAACTCTCTCATGAAATGACTTTTAACTAATAGGGTTTTCTGATTACATTATCAAAGACCAAACAAAATTAAAACCAGGTTCTTAGGAGGCCGACAACAGAAAGATTAGCAATCTCTTAGGAGGCAAACTGGCAGGAAACCAAGAAAGGAGAAATCAAAGCATGTGGGTAAAGTATTATTGGATGTAATAAATTAACATTTTAGAATTCAGAAATACATCCTTCTGCTCCAACTGGAATGCAGAGGTATAAATGTGAAAAGTGTTAGTTCTTGGGTTTTTCTGATGAGTTATACGTACAATGACTATATAAATTGAAAAAGACAAGCTATTTCATCCAGTACAATAGTCACTATTGAGAATCTATTACACATTTTATTTTATACTTCCCTTTGCTCCTAAAGCCCTACTTTATATTTTAGAAAATAAGCTTACTAATGAGTTCTCAAATATATAGAAGAGATTGGTTTCTGTAATTTTAAAGGAAAAATGCTCTCACACTTAATTCTTCCCTATGATTCTTTCTCCTTCTCCCTCCAGTAAGAGCTACTTTCTTCTCTGAGCGCTCCAAAAGTATCGGTTAGATTTTCTTACCCAGGACACTAGATTTTGCCCAGGACTGTTGGTTGCAGTCACCACTTCTTACTAAGTTGTACTTAGAAAAGAATGTTACTTGGCTTCAAATCTTCTTTCTGGTTTAACTGCCTTTAAAATGTGTTATTCGGGCCTACTTGTGCTTGTGCTTGGAATTCCCTGTAGATCTGGGCCACTTGGGTAAGTTGCATCTGGTCTGAACCACTCTCTCCTGTCTGACTCTGATCCTTCAGATCCACGGGGTGGGGCCAGGGTACCAATTGATCCCTGGATCTGACTGATTCACTCTGGAATTCTCAGTGGCGGCTTATTCCAAACAGCGCATCCTTAATGCCCTATTCATGAGTTAGTTCCACTGCCCTTAGGTTCTCTGGGACCCTGGGAGTTTCATTAACTCCTGGAAAGATGAGCTTCAGGCTCAAGTATCTTGTTTGGGATGGGAAGGAGGTGCTGGCCCAAGAATTGGAATAAAGTCAGCCTGGGCCTTGAAATAGCTCGGAGGAACCAGAGCAGCTTCCCTCGAGCTAGAGGCGGGCTAAAATTAGAAGAAGTGGAAATTCCTAGGAGAGAAGCAGGACAGGAGGGCGGCCAAGGTCCACCCTGGCCAGTGGAGCCCCTGCACCGCTATCTTCTGGCTTCCTTCTGGGCTAGGGAATATTTTGCAAAGCCATTTGTCCGCCTTGTCTGGGGTGACTGAGCTCCATGCCTGTGTGTGGAGTCTTGGAGGTGTGGCTGCGTGTGTGTGTGTGCGCGCGCGCGGGCGCGCGCGGGCGCGTGTGTGTCCATACCCCCACCCCCACTCCTCCGTAAAGCTCTCGTAGCCTGCGGCAAGATTCCCGCCCGTCTCGGCGAGAACAAAGCCACCGCCGGGTCCTTACCTGCAGGCAGCCAGCGCCTGGCGGCCCAGCCCTGCAACGCGTGAAGGTCCGCTCGCGTCTGCCTCAGCTCCTCCAACACTGCGCCCAGGGCGCTCCCCGCCTGCCCTGGGCGCTGCACCGCCGCCTCCTCCGCGCCCTCCAGGCGCGCCAGCCTCCGTCCGGCGTCCCGGCTCGCCTGCAGCAGCTCGTCCAGCGCGCGGGCCAGCCCGGCCTCCGCGGGGGCCGCTGGCGGACACGGTCTCGCCAGGCTGCCCGCCAGCCGGCCCAGCTCCGCCCGCAACCTCTGCATCTCGCCGCGCAGGACGTCGTCGGTGGCCTGCAGCAGCATGCCTTCGCGCATCTGCGAGTCCTCCAGCATGATGAAGAGCTTGTCCCACTCGGTGTGCTCCCGGCGACAGTCGCACGGCGTGGCTAGAGCGCCGACACACAGCGTTAGCCCCCACCGGGCCTCTCCGGGGTGTACTTAGGAAAAAGCTGACCTCCCTCTGTGGCCCCCAAACAGCCCATCTCAGCACCCCTGCCCTCGAAGGGCACCTCTGAAAGGCAGCGTGGAAATATCTGGACATTGCGGGAAACCGTTTCTCTAAGTTGATACTAAGATGAACTCTAGGACGTGGCCTTTTAGGTAGCTCAAAGCAGGCACTTATCGGTGGTGGTTTCATACCGTGCCAGCTACGAGGTGTCTGTGACAGAAAGAACTTGGGAAACTTTCCCCATTTCTAAACTGCTTTTCGTGCAAAACAAACTTGCTTTTTTTTTGTTTTTTTCTTTTCCTAAGCTCATTTCACTAGCTACAAACTGTATGAACAATGTTTATACCCAGAGAGGTGGCTATGGAGTTGGCCTTAGCAGTGAAACAGTTAAAAAGCACTTACGGTCCTCAGTGGGATGGAGTCCATTGTCTATTTCGTTGTCCAGATTCACATACATGAGCTCATAGTCATCCGCATTCTCAGCAGACACCGTAGACCAGAGAGCACACAACAGAACCGCGCGTAGATGCATGGCTGCAGAGAAAGTTCTCCCGCGACTTCCCAAGGCAAGAGGATCTCAAGCGAGTTTGAGCAGAGAGAGAGAGTGAGAGGCGAGAGGCGGGAACCCAGAGCCGTAATAAATGCTGGGGAGTCTGAATGGGGATGAATGAGTAATGCCGGTGGCACCGCGCAACTGGAGTTCCCTGAATTTGGGGGAGGGGGCGAGGGGGAGTGAGATGAGGACGTAGCAATCGGCAACCGCAAAGATGTGAGCCGCAGATTAATTGGAGGCGGGTCAGAGGGAAAAGAGGGGGAAACTGAACTGAAACTGTCCCCTGAGGAATCTCTGTTGTAACTTGAATTGGTGGTACTGAGGGATGGGAGGGAGGAAGAATTAGGGAAGGACTCCTTGGGGGTGGAGGTGTGACCGCCAGATCCTCAACCCGACAGTGTGTATGCGCTTTTATTATTTCACGGCCCTTGACATATAGAAATGCCCTCACTCTGCCTTTGCGCAGTTTTACAGGTCCGAGCTGTGGAAATTTCTGCTTCCCAATAGAAACCGACATTGTAAGAACTTCTGTGGCTCTAGAAGTCCAGCTCTTTTCTAGATAACCTATCTTTAATCCTCTGCAGGATTAAATTCTTTCACAAACACTTTTTTTTTTTTTTTAAATGATAACACCGCAGAACTGGTTAAACCTAAATTGGAAAGCACTGAAAAAGGCAGCCATTGATTTCAAACATGTTTCTTTTCACATCCTGGCATCATGTGGAAAAGATGTTATTGTTATTCCACTGGACTTAGAATAACCACTTGGAAGCAGAGTTTAGTCCGGGCTGGGGAGCTGGATGAGACGCTTACCCAAGGCTGGGTCTTCAGAGAGTGGCTGTTGGATTTCAGTGACTCTAGCTTCACTTTCTGCCCTAGTACAGGAAAGAGAGAAGTTGTTTTGTCCTTTTTAGCTGAACTCCATAGGGGATCTGAGTTTGTGATTTTGAACCTCTTACACACATGTTCAAGACTCTAATATGCACTGTCAGCCACAGTAAAAATAAATTCACACTAAAAAACATTTAAACATACGAAGAAATAGCCCACCAAAATGAGAATCATCAGAACCAAAAAGAACTAGACATTTCTTCCTCATTAACTTTACATAGAATATCAGTTAGAAATTGGAAAATGCGTGTGCTTGAAATTATTTAAGAGCTACAAGAAAAATTGAAAGCATGATAAAAGAAAAGACGCTGTCAAAAGAAAAATATTAGGCAGACTTATTAAAGAATGAAATATAACTTTTAGATTTTGTTGAACTGAAATAAAATAAAAATCGTGGAAAGAGCTATATGGCAAAGTAGACAAAACTGAAGAGAACACCAGGAAACTAAGAAACGTCCAAGAAAATAATCCAATATGTACTCTTTAGTTGAAAAAATTATTCAAAATTCTTTCATTGTTCCTGAGAAGGCAGAGAAATTAATCAAGTTTGCTTTGTTAGTTCAATAATGTTTATCTCTTTATGGATAGTTATCAAACCCAAAAGGAAATAGAATGTCCAAACACAGGATAGAGGGAATTGAAATATAATAACCCTGATCAATTTAATGGAAAGTGATGAAGGAAAGCAAGCATAGACAAACTAAAATAAATAAATAAAAGATGTGCCATAATGTGGTCAAAATAGATCCAAATATGTCAATAATCACCATAAATGAAGTAAACTTTTGAGTTAAGAGGTAGAGGTTGTCAGATAGGAATAACTTTAAAATTCCTAACTGCATGTCACTTAAAAGAGACACATAAAGCATAATACTCTAGAAATATTGAAAATATAAAAAAATCTAAAGGGGGAGAAAATAGTTATACTAAATAAGTACTATTTAAAATACTTAGCATAGTTATAGTAAGACCAGCCAAAAAATAATTTTTAAAGTAAAAAAGAAAAATTGCGATGAAAATACTTTATCAAGAATTCTCACAATTATCTAATAATACAATTTCTCATATATATCAAATAGATGACAGATATTAAAGATTCACAATATTATGAGAGAAACTGAAAAATCTATAGTCATGGAGGTTTTATATTTTTTATTTGATTGCACATACATGCACATATATGTATATATATATTTTTTTTAACAGCATTATATTCCCCAGGGTTCTCCCACCACCTGTCCCCCGTGAACCATCATCTTAATCTCTTGTGGCCCTCCCTCCCCCCATTTTAACCCCCTCGCTCTCTCTTGCTCTATGTTTCGGTTCTGTTTGGAGGAAGATTTTAACCACCTCTTTCATAACAAGAAATTCACTTCTCTCCTTACTGATCAGTCAAATATCAAAAATAAAATCTACTAAAAGATAAGGAAAGAACCTTAATTTTAAGTTCTAGATAATGAAATACATTCAGCAATGACCAGAAGTTTTGATAAACAAATTCTACCAAACATTCAAGGAACACATAATCCCCATCTAATACAAACTTCTCCTGAGAACAGTGTGCAGGAATACACTAAGTTCTTTTCTGGAGTCTAGTATAAAATATGATACCAAAAAGGACCAGGGACAGTACAAGGAAGGAAAATTACACACCAGTCTCATTTAAGAATACAGATGCCAAAGCTATAAATAAAACACAATCCAGAGATTCAGATATAAATGCATAAAAATACACCATAACCAAGTTGAGTTTATTCTGAGACGGCAAGCATGACTAAACACTAGAATGTCTATTAATCTGTTACATTAACAATTTAAAGATTTGTATAATCCTGTCAACAGATGCAGAAAACTGTTTATTAAAATTCATCACTCATTCCTGTTCACACTAAGAAATGGGAAGTTAAAATGTAAATATCAAAGACCCATAAAAACAAATACATATATAACATGAGTTCTTAGAAACATTCTGTTTAAACATGGGAATAACAAAAGGCTTGGATACCATTCATCAAAATATTGAAGGTCCCAACCAGGAAGTTAGGAGAAAAAAATAGAAGGAATAAAGCTGGAAAGAAACAAAACTACTATCAATTATTATGAGTTGATTAGTTATACAGTCACTTTCTGTGTGATGACCTGTTGGTCAGTGATGGACCAGATACATGATGGAAGGTGGTCCTCAAATTCCTACTACCACCTTGTACCAAGCATAAGCATTTTCCACAGCAGCTATGTTTCTTGATAGCGTTATTTCAGTCATATGCCTGAGTAATCTCATGCTGTTTCTTGTGGCCCCTAAATGAGCAAAGTTCATTGCCATTTTTGTCGTTAAGAGGCCATGTTAGATGATTATTCTAAGTGAAATTAAACGTCATTAGGAACTACAAAAATAGATAATCAGTGATAGTTTTTTCTAGTTAGTCAGGCATGTTCCAGTCCACCCTAGCTAAATCTTAAAGAATAGAAGCCAAGTGACAGAAGCTGTTAAAGAATCTCCTTCTCTGAAAACAAGGAAGTGAACAAAAATTTATAACAGACATGGAAACACTTCCAAGATATGGGTTGAAGACCAGACAGAAGCATATCCATCTCAGCAGCCAAGACCATCAAGACGAAAGCAAAAAGTGGATTGTGATATTGAAAGAAAAGACTGGACCCAACTAGCTCTTGAACTTACTGGTAACTAACTGACTGGTACTGGAGAGTAAGGGAGGCGGGGGAGGAGGGAGAGTTGCTTAAAGATTCAGAATCATTATTCGTTACAAGATGTGAAAGTGAGCTGTGAATCTATGAGTGCTAAAAACTTTTGGAAATTACAGATTACGTGATGGTAAGGAAAATTATTTGCCAGAACATATGTCTTCAACATGTATGAAACAGGTGCTTGAAAGGACTTTCAACCATGAGAAGACCAAGTCAGTACCAAGTTTCAAGGCTTTTAAGGACAGGATGTCATCTTCCTTGGGGGGCAGTATTGCAGGCTATACATTAAAACCCTCTCTGCTCTGGCAGAAAGAGAACCCCAAGACCTCTAAGCATATCATGAGCACCCATGACTGGTTTCCAGTTCTTCCTCTTCCAAGATGCCCTCCTGAATGCCCGTGCTTATAAAATGGGTAAGTGCTGCTTGGAGAATAGCAGACCTTTCAAGATATTGTTTATTGTTGACAATGCTTTCAGACAGCCTTCTTTTATTGGTGATCTTAATCACAACATCAAAGTAGTGTTTCCTCCTCCAAACACCATTTCTTTGATACAATTCATGAATCAAAAAATTGCAGTCGCTTCTAAGACCTACCACCTGAACACACCTTTGTCCAGGTTACTGCAACTAAGGAAGATACTGAGAAGACACTGCTGCAATTCTAGAAAGATTACAGCATCTATGACTGCAGCCATAACCTTGCTTGAGCTTGGGCTGATGTCACCAAGGACTGTGTGAGTGACATCTGGGAGAAGACACAGGAGAGGTTCATCCATGACTTCAAAGGTTTTGCCAAGGGTGAGGAAGTTGTAAAAACCCCCAAGGATGGTTGAGGGAGCAGCTACCTTACACTGGATCTGATGACATTGAAGAGTTCCTAGAGGCAGTTCCTAAGGGCTGAAATGAGCTGAAACTAGAACAGGAACACATAGCTACAGAAAAAGGCAAAAGAAAAGGAAATTGATGGAGCAAAAAAAGAAGAATCCCAAAGAAAGCCACAGTGAAGGGTTTAGCAGATTTTGCAGTTTCCTACTCTCCTTAAAAACTCTGAAGATGTGGGCACCAGTACAGACACGTGTACATTAACAGAGAAATTTCACAGCATACATTCTATTAAAAACAGCTCTGTGATGGAAAAAAAGAAACAAAATAAGTTAGTTTTGTTTGGATGTATTTCTGAAAATAAAAACACCTCAAGAGCCTTGGGTAGGCCCTTCAGGATGTGTACCTTTAGGGGATACTCACTCCCACGCCAGTTGATGGGAGTTGGGGTGGAGGTGAAAACAGTGATACTGACGATTCCACCCTGGCTAAACTTGGCCCACTGTATGCTTGTTCCATGCTTTTAATCAAAAAACAAGTTTAAAGTGTAAAAGAGATATACATTTTTTAAAGTAGCAAAAAATTATAGAATAAGGATATAAAGAATATTTTGTATAACCAGTCATAAAACATGTTTGTTTTAAACTAAGTGCTATTTAAAAAGTCAAAGAGTAAAAAAAATACAACTTTGTAAAGTTTGAAAGTTTCAATATGCTAAGATTGTGGTTGAAAAGTAAGTTTCTAGTATGTAGAATGTGTTGTATTGTATGTATTGTATTGTAACCTAAGCATGACGTGTTTTTAAAGACCCCAGCAGTGAGCAGTGATGCTCTAGACCTTGACAACTCTCACCACCCACTCACTAAATCACCAAGCAGCTACCTGTGCTGCAGCCATTATTTGTAGTGAGCACCTTGTACAGATGTAACTTTTTAATTCTTTTATATCACATTTTTACTTTACCTTTTCTCCTTAAGTTGACAAATGCCATCATGTTGTAATTGGCTGTGATCTCTTCTCGTATCAGGTTCAGTAACATGCAGACAGGGCTGTAGGCTAGGAGCAATAGGTTTTACTACTAGGCCAGTAGCTGCTTACATATACACCTATACAATGTCTGCATAGTAGCAAAGCAGGTTATACTGCTACATCAAGGTTGGTGTATGGGTGTTTTCTGTGATGTCTGCACCTCTAAGTTGCCTAATGGCACATTTCTTAGAATGGATCCTCATAGTTAAGTGATGTATGACTGTTTATAGAGCCAGTTTATTAATAAGAGAACTGAAGAATTTTTGCTGGATGAGTGATTGACGTAAAAAAAAAGAACAGTTGCTCTCTCAGTATGCAGACATATTGAAACTATTTTTAAAAAATAAAAAGTTTCCATGTATAATAACAACAAATATGAATACCTAATACCCATTTGTAAGACATATATAAGGTACCGTTAACATCATAAAACACTACTGAGACATAAAGTCTACAGAAATGAAAGGACATATGCTCCCAAAGAGGAAGACTTCGGGATGTAAACATGTCGATTTTGTAAAGATGTCAGTTACCCCAAATTGATCTTTTCAATGTGAAAAAAACTCAATCTTTTAAGGAAGTTGGCAAACTAATGATAAAATTTGTAAAAAGATATCATATAGAGATGTGTATATCATAAAGAGATGTGTTCCAGGAGATAGAATGATGTGCTGCATTTACTATAATTAAGAAAATGTACAATGGGTAAAAAAGTGTGATAAATACCCAGAAACAGACATCAGGGAAACTTTATATGTGCGAAGAGTATCACAAGTGAGAATAAAAGTAACTACTCAATTATAAATGGAGTTGGGACAATTGCATCTATGCACTCAAACATATAATTAGATCTCTTCTTTATAGGTTCAAAAGTAAATTCCATATGGAATAAATACAGTCACGAGAAGCACAACCATAATGCATTTAGGAGAAAATATTGAAGAATATTTTTGTGTAATTGAGGAAGAGAATGATTTCTCAATAACAAAACAAACAATAAAATAAAGAAAATGCAAGAATCAATTTTGTTAAGATTGAAACTTTAAAATTGATTAAAAAAAGTGTTCAGAGTAATTAAGGAACTTCTACAAATCAATACAAAGATACAAACATCCCCATTAGAAACAGGATAAGGAGGCCAGGCATGGTGGCACATGCCTGTAAGCGGCAGCCTAGGAAGCCGCAGCCGGAACCAGGTATCACAGTTTGAGTCCCACCAGGGGCACGTAGTGAGATCTAGTTCCAAAAATATATAGCTGGTGCGGTGTAATCCCAGATACTTGGGAGGCTGAGGCTGGGGATTGCTTGAGTCTGTGGTACCCCAGGCAATGTGAGCCTGAGATTCCACAGGCAAAAATAGCAAGACCTAGTCTCCA
>PVHY01002838.1:92507-118995 GCA_004024945.1 Uropsilus gracilis | reverse complement strand
TGAACAACTATATGGAAACAAATACAATAACCTGGATGAGATGGATAGATTCTTAGAAAGATACAGCTCTCCAAAATTAAACAAGGAAGAAATAGAGAGCTTAAATAAACCAATCACAAGCAGTGAAATTGAAGAAGTCATCAAAACTCTACCTAAAAACAAGAGCCCAGGACCAGATGGCTTCACAAACGAGTTCTACAAGACATTCAAAGATGATGTAATGCCTGCACTACTAAAACTAGTCCAAAAAATAGAAAAAGAAGGAAAACTCGCCGGGCACGGTGGTTCATGCCTGTAAGCTTCAGCCTATGAAGTGGCTGTGGCTAGGGATTGTGGTTCGAGTCCTGCCTGGGGACCGCAGTGAGACCTAGTACCAAAAAAATAGCTGGGTGTGGTGGTGCGTGCCTGTAATCCCAGCTACCTGGGAAGCTGAGACTAGGGATTGCTTGAGTCTGTGGCACCCCAGGCAACGAGAGCCTGCGGTCCCACAGGCAAAAATAGCGAGACCTAGTCTCAAAAAAAAAAAAAAAAAAAAAAGGAAAACTGCCGAACACATTCTATGAAGCAAACATCACACTCATACCAAAACCAAATAAGGACAGCTCCAAGAAAGAAAATTACAGGCCAATTTCCTTAATGAACACAGATGCAAAAATTTTAAACAAAATCCTGGCAAACCGAATCCAACGATGCATAAAAAACATTATTCACAATGATCAAGTGGGATTTATGCCAGGGGCACAAGTATGTTTCAACATCCGGAAATCAATTAACACAATACATCACATCAACAAAGAGAAAAGCAAAAATCACATGATAATATCAATAGATGCAGAGAAAGCATTCGACAAAGTCCAGCATCCATTTATGATAAAAGCCCTTGAAAAATTAGGAATTAAAGGAACATACCTCAACATAATAAAAGCCATCTATGACAAACCTACGGCAAACATTATCCTAAATGGGGAAAAACTAAAAGCATTCCAGTTGAGATCTGGAACCAGGCAAGGATGCCCACTTTCCCCATTACTCTTTAACGTTGTACTGGAAGATCTAATAGGGCAATAAGGCAAGAGAAAGGGATAAAGAGGATACAAATAGGTAAAGAGGAACTGAAGCTATCATTATATGCAGATGACATGATTCTCTACATAGATGACCCCAAAAAATTCACAGAAAGATTGCTTGAAATAATAAACCAGTTCAGTAAGGTAGCTGAATACAAGATCAACACACAGAAGTCGGAAGCTTTCCTATATACAAAAAGTCAAAAAGAAGAAGAAGAAATTCGAAAAACCATCCCATTTACCATTGCACCAAAAAAAAAATAAATAAATAAAATACCTGGGAATAAACCTAACAAAAAATGTGAAAGAACTCTACAAAGAAAACTTTAGAAAACTACTCAAAGAGATAGAAGAAGAAATAAGGAAATGGAAAGACATTCCCTGCTCATGGATTGGAAGGCTAAATATCATCAAAATGGCCATTTTACCAAAGGCAATCTACAGATTCAATGCAATTCCAATAAAAATCCCAATGACATTTTTTTAAAGAGGTAGAACAAAAATTAATGAAATTCATATGGAATAATAAAAGGCCTAGAATATCAAAAAACCTCCTGACCAGAAAAAAAGAAAATGGGGGTATTACAATTCCAAACTTCAAACTATACTACAAAGCCATAATACTTAAAACAGCTTGGTACTGGTACAAAAACAGACAATCAGACCAATGGAACAGAATTGAGTGCCCTGAAATAAAACCACACATGTACAGTCAACTAATCTTTGACAAAGGAGTGAAAAACTTATGCTGGAACAAAGATAGCCTATTAAATAAATGGTGCTGGGAAAATTGGACTAAGATATGCAAGAAAATGGACCAAGACAGCTCCCTCACACCATGGGCAAAAATCAACTCAAAATGGATAAAAGACTTAGAGGTCAGACCTGAAACCATAATATACATAGAAGAAAACTTGGGTAAAACCCTTCAGGAGTTACAATTCAGAAATCCCTTTCTGGAAGCATCTACAGATGGCAAGAAAATGAAGGAAAACATAAACAGATGGGACTATATCAAACTAAAAAGCTTCTGTACAGCAAAAGAAACAACAACAAAAAAAAAAAAAAACTAAAAGAAGCCCAACTAAAAGGGAAAAAATTTTTGCCCTCCACAATAGTGATAAGGGTTTAATAATGAAGATCCACAAAGAACTCACACAATTAAACAAAAGCAAAATAAAAGGCCCAATCAAAAAATGGGGAGAAGAACTAAAAAGACACTTCTCCAAACAGGAGGTACAAATGGCCAACAGACACATGAAAAATTGTTCATTATCACTAGCAATATGGGAAATGCAAATCAAAACCACAATGAGATACCATCTTACACCAGTAAGAATGGCCCACTTTCAAAGAACAAGTAATAACAAGTGCTGGCAAGGATGTGGAGAGAAAGGAACACTCTTACATTGCTGGTGGGAGTGTAAACTGGTCCAACCTCTATGGAAAGGTGTGTGGAGGACCCTCAAATTAATGAAAATGGATCTACCATTTGACCCAGCAATTTGCTCTCTTGGGAATCTACCCAAAAGAGACCTCAATATGGGTACAAAGGGACACCTGTGCCTGAATGTTTACCGCAGCACTATTTATAATTGCAAGGGCATGGAAGCAACCCAAGTGTCCCAAAACAGACAACTGATTGAAAAAAAATGTGGTATTTATACACAATGGAATACTACTCATCAATTAAGAATGACAAATTAGACGACTTCTTGACAACATGGATGTACTTAGAAGAAATCATACTAGCAGAAACAAGTCAAAAAGAGAAAGACAGAAGTCAAATGGTCTCACTAATATATGGGACATATTGAAGAAAAATAAATAAAAAAATAAAACTCATTAGGAAAAGACAAAACAGGCTGAGCACCAAACTGAAGCACACAACAATGGACAGAAGGGAAAGGGGGAGGGGGGAAGGGGGGGCAAACCCCTGGGATTGCAAAGATGTGAAATTTACATATTAAAAATAATTATTAAATTAAAAAAAGAATAAATATGACTAAAATAAAATAAAAAAAACAAATAATTCTTAAATATATAAACATAGATGAGTTCAACTGTAAACACTAAAGAATGAAATGAGAAGGAACATATAGGTAATTGGGCTAACTCTTGAGAGAGAAACTTGGGGAAAGTGTAGATTTAGAAAAATAAAATTTAAAAATAGTGGTGAACTGGTGATAAAAGTGGATAAGGAGTCCTCCTGGGTATCTGCTCCTGGGTATCTCAAATTCTCAAGAGAATTTGAGAGTATCTTGAAACTTCTTGCTGTGGGTTTTTGTGTCTTGACCATTAGACATGAATTATTCAATGACGAAACAAAACAGCCAACTTGTAGTACCCACACATCATCCTTCACCTTTGCACTCTATGGTTTGTGATTTTTTACCAATGATTGGAGTTTAATGTTGCTTAAATTTTCATCTATATTGTGAGAAGGTAGACACTAACTTTCTTTCTTTTTCTTTTTTTAACAGCAGAAAACTCAGATACCTTTAAAACATAGTTGACTGGCCAGAAAAAAAAAGACTGGGACAAATTCAATCCAAAATGAACCAACATAACTCACTGCTCTGCTTTCTTTATCTTTTCCTAAAAGAAACTCATGGGCAATTTTAGGGCTTGCATATAGAAAAACTAACACCCAATAATAGTGGTTTTGTTTTGTTTTGCTTTTGTTTATATTTACTTAAAGACAAACAAGGTTATAGGTGCTATAACTTGGTGAAGCAGAAATTGACCCCTGTGTATCCTTAAATTTAAATGGGTTGGGTGATCTAATGAAAGTCATAACCAATAAGAGTCATTAGGGATTTACTGAGTTATGAATAAAAATCCACATGTTATTAGTAGTCTCATTTTAATATTTTGATAGAGTTTACTAGACTGATACATTAAAAGAATGTTAAAGTCAGCTTCTCTCTCTCCTTTTCATATATATATATACACACACACACACTATATATATATATATATAGTTTTTATAGAATTCTATATCTGTTTATATATGTATGTATATATTTCATCAGCTATTTTGCATGTGATATTTTGAAGACTGGGACAGAGATTTGAGTCCTGAATAACGATACATTTAAATAGATTCCTAACTGGTTCAGCCATGTTAGGTTTTTGAATTAGAAGAGGGCTCAAATAAGTGAATCAATGATTACAAAACCTTTCATATTAAAGATTTAATGAAGGCTGGCTTGTCTGGAAAGTCCTGTGCTTGTCATTAAATAGATTACAACTCACCCCCTGTCTGATTTCATATTCAAACTGAGGCTTGATTCCAATTAAATGTGAGTTTCAATTATATGGAGTAAGGGTGAGGAGCTCTTGATTTATCGTCTACAAAGGAAATTATCTGATGTACTGTGAAAAACAACTCTTACAGGAATATTGATTGACACATGCAGAAATAACTTAAGTTAAATTATTTCTCATTATAACCATTTAAACTTTTCACTTCTTCTTAATAACAAACTGTGTCCCACCATTGATAAAGTCACTGAGAACACAAATGGCAAGCCTCTGTATCACCGGGGAATTCTGTCATATAGTGACCACACATGACATCAATCCACCTTTGCCAAGATATCAACCTGGCAAGATATCCTTGGAGACATTCCATGTGCTAGAAGTGTCCTTCCAATTTGACTCCTTGCTATTCTGTCACAACCCACTTGCTATTCTGTGAAGCCCCTAAGATTTCTAGAAGAACATAATCAGATATAGTCACCTAGTGTCACAACAAAATCTTGATCCACTCATAGCTATCCATAGCAATCACATGAACAAACATGCACATTTATATGAATAAATGTATAAAAGCACACTGACTTAGTATGCCATATGATGCTTAGAATCAGATAATTTTTCTTTTTCTTTTAACAGTATCTGTGTGCCCAATATAACTTCTGGGTGTTGACAGAATGAGGAGAAAGCAGAGATTTATAGAGCTGAAGTCCCCAAATTTCCACTAGAACACATAGATATTGACATTGTATCTTTTAAATTTTTCATGGTGTGCATTTATGCTTTACTATTGTCTGTCCATCTAGGAAGAAAGCTATGATATTTGTGATCTAAAGCATGTTAAGATACAAGATGTACCCTAGAAATTATTTTAGAGGAATTGTGAGAGAACAAACCGACTAATGGTAACTCAGATATGATACTAAAGATTTCAAGGTATGAGAAGTATGTGTATGTGTGTGTGTATGTGAGAGAGAGAGAAGAGTTGAAGGCCTTTCAAAAACACAATACCAGAACAGACTTAGCTTGTTTAGAGATAATAGAGAAAAACAAAGTAGACTAAAATAACATATTTTGCTTTAATAGTATAAAAATCCATAAGTATTGCTAAATTTTAAAATTGAATTTTAATAAATAATGATAATAATGTATTATCCAAATTGATTGGTTGCATTAGCTCTTATTTGAAAACCATTCAGTTCTCCTCATTGGATATGAATTTAATTGTGGCTTTTGGGCCATTCTCAGTCAATGAATAAAACAGTTTAAAATTACTGATAAACAATACTACCACAACTTATATGTTTTTGAAAATATAAACTACTGGTTTTAATTTTTTGCATAATTTAAATTTAAATTTCAACTCTACAAGTTTTAATGATATCCCTATTATTATGGTAATTAAAAAAGAGGAAATTCTGCTGTTAAAAATTTTTTGGAAGAAAAATATAATTAGCCAAGCAATTAAGATGACATATTTTTAATGCTGCTTGTTCTATAATATAATCAAATCACAGGCTTTATTGAATTTACCTTTAAAGAGAACATTTATAACAAGTGGGACTTACCAAAGTAACGCCTCCCTCCTGCAAACAGTTAATGGCTGGAGGATGAAAAGTGTAAAACTCCTCAAGATTTCCCTGAAAGGGAAAATGGGACATGTCAAATTCACATTTTGATGACAAAGCTAAGTCAGTGAGTAAGATGAAAAGGAAAGTAATAAAAATTGACACTTTATACATTAATGAAATGTTTAATGCTAAGAAACAATACCATTGAAGGAGTTTTTGTATTATTCTCTTGGTGTAAAGCATTGTAACATAACATTTAAAGAAAAAATATAAACCTTGTATTATCCTTTAAGAAGTTTTTGATACAGGGAATTTTGTGGGTTAGCCACAAACTTCTTTTTTTAAATGAAATTTACTTTATTAAAACAAAATTGATATTTTATATAAAAAGATCTTTAACATCCATTTAATTTTGTTCTCCTATGTTAAATAAGAAAATTAAATACACAAGGTATTTTTCCAGTGTTATACTACCCATTCTTCAGATGTTTACTCAGAGATTCAGAAAAAATTATCTGTGCAATTATTTGTACTACCTATGGAAACCTTATCTTACATATAAGTGGGTTCTCTAGGAAAATCAATAACTTTCAAATGAACAGCAAAGTATAAAACATAATATCAAAGATCACAACTAGAATAAGCATCACATGTCAAAAATCATTAACATATCAGGATAGAGAATATATGTCAATAACTGAATACTTGTAAACAGTCACAGTTAAAATTCATATATCTTAAATATTTTGGCAAAATACACAATTTAATGACAGAAAAATTGGATTGGAAGACAGTCTGCTGGTACTATCAACTGTTAATGATGGACTGAATATTTGTCCCGGAAATCCAAAAAGCAATCTTTACAATTATTGAGTAGTTATTATGAACCAAATGCCTTAAATTATACATCATGTTACTTCATTTCACATGATTTGGTATGACTTAGTGAGATAGAAACACCTGCTGATTTTTTTTTTTAATGAGGGATGTAAAACAAATAGAATTTGAGTTACTTCCCCACAACCTCCTAGTGAATGAATAAACATAGTAACTAGAATTTAAATTCAGACAGTCTTACTCAGAGTTTCTCATGCTAGCTACAATAATATATTATACATGTTTACAAATCATATGTGCTCAATAAAGGAGCAGAGAAATAACATAAGAAAGACATGAGAAGTATTTTATATATTGCTGAAATATGAAAAAGCTGTTTTACCAGTAAATAGCAATTGATGAAGGATTCTACTTTTTACACCACCATTTCCAGCTGTTTGAGTTCTCACAATGTAGAATCTATGTCTTCATGTAAATGAGCAAATACATACAAAACCATTATTTAAATATAAACTTATATTTGGGAGTTTAAAAAGAAAAGTAAATTACTTTCTAGATATCTGCATATGTATTCAACATTATAAAACATCTTTTAAAATGCATTTGAATTTATATTGTAGAGTTTTATTTTAAGTAAGATTTAAATAACTTTTAAATTAATCTCTACCTTTATCACTCTGATCTTAACATTAGAACTATTTTTATATTAACATTAACAAGCACAGTATCTGTAAAAACTGCATATAATTGAGCTTTTAGCACAACAGATTTTATATTTTCCTATATAGCTCTTTGCCCTAAATCATGCACATTTTTGGAGAATGAAACAATATTTAATAATAGTGACATTCAAAATATATGCATGTGGGAATACTCATCCTCACATTTTTAGAATTAATTCACAAGCTATGTCCTGTAAAAAGCATTATTTTGAGATGTGTAGTATGCACTTCCCTTTGAGATAAAGATTGTTGACAGCATGTTCCTGGGTCAAAGGTTATAGAAAATGAATAGCAAATATATTGGACCACAGCCCAATGCTACACTAATTGTTTGTAAAAGAAATTGAATTTTCCTTTGTTATTTAAGTGAGTTTTCTTATGCTTGCTTGTTTGTTATACTTTCAAATTATATTGTTATTTTCTGATACTTCGTTTTACTTTTAAGTTTCACAGAAAAGTGCAAAACAGACTCATACACACAAGCAAATATGTTGTTTAAAAAATGCTAAAGCATTTACAACATGATCTGCTATTTTAAATTTAGACACACATTCACCACACTTTGCTTGTGCTAGTCATTTTCAAAAATTCCATAAACATCAGTGTTACAAATTAAATCTACCCATGATTACTGATTTTAATTCTTATACACAAAGATTGGCTATAAAATATAACTATCAGCAGTTAAGGAAACATATATTTGGGGAAATGGAAACCTTTGCAAACTATGCCTTCTGATCAAATCACAAAATAAATTTAATAGAAAAGGAAATTTCTGTGGGTTATAAAGATACACGTTAGGGGAAAATATAAAGTTATTAAAACGTGCACTTATTTTGAATTTTTTTTTTGATTATTGTAATTCTGTCAACAGATATTACCTAATAAAGGATGCAACTAATAAAACATCTTCATGAAAGTTTATAGTGTATAATCACATAAACAATTCCCTTCAATCCTAAAGTAAATCTAAAGTTAACTCCAAATCTTACTGAAATCCTTTCTTACAATAAACTACTATGAAACCTCGGTTCTTTCCTCTAAATCAAATCTTCCCTCAGTTATATGTTCTTGCCTGGAGATTTCTTACCCCAGATCAACCTCTTCATATCCTTCTAACCCAAATCCTTATCATTTCTGCCTTTCTTAATCTCATTCTCTGCTAGTTAAAAACTCTGGTGTTTAATACCAATTTCTGTCATTTCACTCTTAAATTGCTAACTATGACCACTTGATTTCCTATAATATACTGATATTGTAATGATCCTTAGAGCATTAACATTACAATGACTCAGACAAAAGGAAAGTTGGGGATTAGGTGGCTCTAAGTTATTAATTTTAAAATGCAGCCACGTTTTTATAAAGACACTGCTAAATAGATATTAGAAAGAAAAGAAAAAGATTAAAAGTCTTGCTGTGTAAGGAGGCTGTGCATAAATCAAAATGAACAGGTGGTCCTGATAATCTGCCTTTGAAAATGATGTAAATAAGTAAATACACCAATCGGAGGCAATGTGAGATACTTATGTACATCACCCGTAGTCCTGAAGTCTTCACCAGGATTGGAAGCGCTGCATGAGACTCTCACCTTGAGACTGGGAAAAGGCATTCCCTGTAGACAGAGGAACTCTCCACCCTCTCTGAATCACCCATTTCCCTAACTCTGACAAGAAGCACAGTACCATCACTGTTTTGCCATCAATGGAATTGTATGCTTAAATAAATTGTAGGTTTTCCTACTTCATGGAAGTTACTGTTCTAAAAATCCTGTGTCTAATATAATAGGTCCTTATTAATTAAATGCCTCATTAGTGTGTTTCCCATTGACATTCAATATTACACAGTATGTTTTACAATAGAGTATAACACATTTTGTGGAATTTAACTGCAAGTGATATTTTAAAGTGTTTAAATTCAGTTTGTACTTTTACCCCCTCTAGCTCCTCAGTGAGAAAGAATAGTTTACTTTTTCAAATTGGATTGAGAAAAGATGACAGAGCAAAGAGTGTTAAGGGAATACTTCTGCTGACTAACTATAGATCACTATCCAAGAATAAGAAAACCTATATCCTTGTTGGTTTGTGTTGAGAAAGTTGCAAGATATGTGCCCATTAAAACATGGGCTGGATATACTATATCAATGACCGTTTCATATCTTGCTGGCCAACTGGTCTGAAACAAGCTCCACTTGCTCACTTACTGGATATTCAAAATTGACAGCTGGCAGCATACCCACTGCTACTCACATTGCCTATCTTTCAAATAAATCTAGTACTGAGTATTTCAAAACCAGAAATTAATTTACTGATTATTTTTGATAAGAACCAGGGAAAGGACAGTTAGGGCTAAAAGTGCGTACATTTGCAGCAACTCTGCCCTTTTGTATCCTTTCGCCTTGACCTTGGAGACACACAAATGGTGACTTGTTGACAGTTATCTGGTAAACAAAGCGTTACCCACTGTGCTTACCTCACTAATATTTCTCGCTGGTAAACATGGCTAAACATTCTAAGGCCCATTTACTTATAAACTGAACACCAGTTTTATCAGCATTTAATCATCTCATCAGATTATATTCCACCATAAAATGTAAATTGACCATTTAGTTGTCACAGACTAGCAGAACACACAAAGAAATTTTACCAGCATTCCATGCTTTACAATTTTTTAAGTAGGAAATTAACATTTACTTTATACTTGCTAGATTCTGTAATCAACAATATTTTTCCATAGAACCTACTATTAATATTTGAGAGAGAAATATTTCCCCTTTGCTTTGAAGTGTGCTATTTATATATGTTATATAATTTGCTCTGCTAGACTACAACTATGGTTTCTAGAAAATAATTCTGATAGGCAAGGTACCATGTTTCCCTCCACAAGTGCGACCTGAATAGTCAAGTGAAGTTAAATATCATGGAAGTCTAGTGAGTTAGAGGAGTTTTTGTTTTCTGCCTGACTTGCATTCTAGTATTGCTGGGAAGGAAACATGAAAGGAGGTGTGTAGAGGAAAGAATGTAGAAACATCTGGAGAGACATGTAGGGAGTCTGAAAATGGCAGCTACTACCATTTGTCCCAGTTTTCTTGGACCTGCTTCAGAACCCACTTCTTGTAGTTCTCTGCCAGAAGACAACTTAGAATTATGGCAAGCATTCAGATCTCAGTAGCTCTGCTTCTGGCAGATTCTATTTGGCTAGGCATTTGCCCCCCAGGGGAAATATAATTATGGGTGTTTTATTGGAAAATTCTTTTGGAAAATGTCTTCCCTTTCTCTCTGCACACGAATTCTATTAAAGATCCATCACAATAAGGTGCATTTCCTTTGTCTTCATGCAGTGGATAGCAGGACCTAGTTTTAGAGCATGAACCTTCATGGGTTTTGGATCCATGGGAACCCTTTGGTCATGTATTAACATTAACAATTCCATTGAAAGGGTCAAAGAAAACCAGTTCAAATATCTCACCTTAATAGAAGAACCAAAACAAAACAAAGGAACAAAGTATCTCTAAGTTCTGTCATTGATATGGTCACTATTTTCTCCATGTGTCTTTTCTCAGTTAAGTCCTCTAAATACAGAGACTAACTTTTCCTAACTCTACTTGCAAATATTCTTTTCACATTTCATACAATTTCTTAGAGATTTCTGGCACTGTTTTATCTGGAGTTGTCAATGTCTTTCATGTAATTGATGATTCCAATAATGCTGTATATATAGTTTTATTAAAGTCCTTATGTAAAATTTTATTCTATTGATATTTGCTATTTTGTTAAAACTGCTAATCTAATTTCTAGGACACTGCTTCCTTTTAATTCACTTTCCTTAACTAATTTTCTTCTTTTTAGTCAAATACATGTGTCTTGTGATTATTTTTCCTCTTAAGATTTCTTTGAAACTCTGCTCTTCTTATGTTTTATCATCTCTTGCAATAGTTTAATACAAAGCCATTGTTTCAAAAATAACTAATAACTGATAAACCTCAATCTGTATATCAAACTTACTGGGCATTTATATGTGTTTGTTCCAAATATGCTCTCAAATTCAACTTGAAAAAATATTCTGATACCTTTCTTTTACTCTACTCCTGCATTCTCTTCCTCAGTGAAGAATAGATGATTTTTATTAGCATATACTCTGTACCTGACAGATATGAGATCTTATTTAATTATCCTACAACCTCATAAAGGAGATATTGTTGTCACCATTTTGAAAAATGAAGAAGTTAATGCATAAATAAGTACAGTTGCTTGTTCCAATTCGCACAATCAATAAATACTGAATCTGGACCCATGTTACCCATACTTAATCAATGCGTCTTGAAAGATAACTGCCTGGTTGCCCAAGTCAGATTCTAGTGTCATTCTAGATTTATGCATTATTTACCCATGAGTACTATAATCACAAAATTACCTAGAAAATGTATACAAAATGTTTATCATATTCATTCCCTACTCTTCACTCATCTTTCTGGTTTAGTTTAAATCTTGACTTACACCTGAGTTATTTTAATAATTATGGCCCTTTGCACTAGACCCTAAATGACAGTAAAATTTAGTATCTGGTCTTGCTTCCAGTTTATATAACTGGGCGGGGGGTGGGAGGGGAGACAACCATGAAAAGAATAGGCCTAAATATCATCTTGGTTTTCATGACTATATAAAAACACATGCTCAGGTTTCATGATCATAAAACTCTTTCCATCTCCATAGCTAATTTTCTGAAGGGACATTATTTGTACCATTAAATTATTCATGCTCCCAGAGGCAATTATTTACTATGATATGCTAAAATGAATTTGAAAAAAAAAGAGGGATTATATGACTTTTGACTACCAAAATTTAAAGCTTACAAATATAAAGTACCAATATAAATTTTAAAATAATGAAATAGAAATCACATTAAAAATTAAAGGAAGCTGCACAAATAAACCAGGGTACTATCAAGAATTTTTAACTTTTATTTTGCTTTCTACCTGAAAGACAATTTACTACATAAAGGACATACATAAAATAAAATTCCTAGCTTAAGACATCATTTCTGTGTCCTAAGGAAAGTAGCTAACCTTCTTTGCCATGCTGTCTTTTTGGGGGGGAAAGTCAAAAGAAAGGATTTTATCACATAAATTCTAACATATTTTGAACTTAACCCTTCCAATTTGGGTATATTCCTCATGTGATATCACGTGAATTAGAGAGTACCCAATCTGTATAATCAAAAGAAGGATATTATGCCTGTTAAAAGCTTCACAATTTGCACTTCTAAGAAAGAAAATCTAAACATTTCCCACAATTCCTTTTCTTACAGTGTACTCATGGAAACCACAAAGTCATACACCTTGTCTTCAGTAACAAGTGACTGCTTCAAAATGAGGTTATAGTTAGAACAGAAAAGTGAATGGCAGGAACAACCTTAGGATTTAGTGAAACTCTCTCATAAAAAGCCCTAAAACTAAAGGCCAAAGTGAGTTGAACAAGCATTTTTGGTTCAAATGATCGGTAAAAATGATTTTAATGATGGAATGTTCCTAATCAGGGAACTATTTTTCTGTGGTAAGTCTGATGTTACTGAATTAAGAGCACTCACACAATTTTATGCATATTGGAGATAGTTTTAAATAAATAACTATACAGCATTTTCAACAACTGGTCAAAACACTCTAGATACATCTAGTAGGGGAATGCAATCATCAGATGTGTCTGCCCAAACCACGTACTGTACTGAGAATGCCAATTACAGAGGCAGTCAAATCACTATAACCTAATTGCCATTACCCTGAAAGCCAGATTAAGTCACTGTCCATCCTTTTTTTTTTTTTTTTTTTCCCAAATAAGCATTAGCTATTGTATCAATTTAGTAGCACATCCAAGGCTTTTGGGAGAACTAGCAGAAAATTCCCTAGCAACCAAGAGCTACAAATTGGTTTCTGCAGCCTTATTTATGGGGTTCACATACTTAACTTCTTTCTGAATCCGTGCCCATAAACTAGGATGACTTAAACAGCCTTCCCAAGCAAGAAAAAAATTTTTTTTCTTCACAATGAGATTATTTTTTAAATGAGATTTTTTAAAAAGGGGAGAAAGACTTTAGTAAATGATATTAAATACAAAATCTAATTGAGTGCTGATAAACCTTACTTGTGCTAAAGACATTTAAACAAATTGAAATGCATTTTTCCATCTCACTTTCACACAAAGTGCAATATACACTATTTGAAAATTAGATAATCAACTAAAAGCTATTACTGTAAACTCCACCTTCTTGCTCATCAAATTTACTGTAATGTGGGTGAGACTGTTTTCCTTTCACAATCTCTATTTGTTGATTTGAAAAGAGTGATACATTTAAAGATGTTTTCCATTTTTCTAAAGTAAATGCATTTCAATGTTTTTGAAAAACAAGAATTTAAAATGTAGCTTTTCATAAAAAGTACATGCTTTCTCTACCAGAAAAAAAGTATATTAAAACAACTCTGAAGACCACAAAATGCCAACAGTGAAGGAACAAGCTTTTAAAAATGGGTAAGTGAAATGACTTTTCTTTTCATGCCCACACAAGAAAAAAAAATGCCCCTTGAGAAATATTCAGTTACAACTTGCGACAGCTCAAAATTATGTGAAAGACTGAGTATATCTCTATAGATTTTCCAGCTTTAGAAATAAAGTAAATAGCTGATGTTTGTATACAACCAGCACCTCAATCAACAGCAAATAAATTAATTAAAAAATAAACAAATACAAGATACAACAGTAATTAAAAAGTCAGTTTTTAATCTCATCTCATTCGCCAGCAGGCTCTTCTCTTCCTTTTCAAATATTCACCATCCAAGAGGAACTTTATTTTTTTTTCATAAGTAATTGATTTTTATATTGTTGTCAGCCCCAGGGGTCAAACATGTTAAATATCATAGTTTACCAAACAGCAGAACACTTAAACTGGGTATGTTATCTAATGGCAGTGGCTTCCACTTAAACTATCACCAAATCAGGCTTTGCTATGCCCTGAGAAGGATGGGTGAGGAGGGTGGAAAGATTTTTCCAATCTTCTTCTACTATAAGAAAATTTACAAGTGTTTTGAAAAAAAAATAGCTAAAGCAAATAAAAATTACTCATAAAAAAGGATATTCTAAAAATAAAATAAATGGATATATGACATTCAATGGAGTTGAGTTTCAGGAAAGTCAGACTGAAGTGAAATAGGTTTCCTGATCTTATCTATAGAAAATCACTTTCTCAATAAGTCAATAACCCACATCATCAAGACAGACCAGTAAAATAAGCATATATTTCAGTGCAACTATTTCAAGAATTTTTTTCTAATCTTGTCTAAAATTAAGCAGTGGGGATAGAGCAAAACATCCAAACCCATTTTATTATATTTTAGGTGCTACAGGGATCACTATAAAACTTAAAAGTATGAAACAGAACTTTGCAAATCTTAGAAATCTAGGTGTCACTAATTGGAAAATGCCACCAGTGGGTTTTATTTTATCAACAATTATACTTTTTAAAATGGTCAAATTCATGAATTAATTAAGCACTTTGAAGAAATATCACCACCTAGGGAAAAAAAGTTGCTGTTTCTTAAATCTAATGTAACTTAAATAAAAGATAAAACTGAGATCCAGGCTGTAACCCATTAACAGTTGTCTTCCTGGTGAATCCTAAATATAATGCATGATCTCATTCCCTCATGGTAAAATAACATCCTTCTTAGAAGCACATCTTCGGTGACAGCATTTCTGGAATGTTTCCTAGTTCAAGTAAAGCAACATCCGCAGTACTGCACAATCATCCTCAGAAGTATTGCTATTTAGAAGCAGAATGACAATGAATAATGGTAAAAAATAGGACACTTCCCCCTTGGGAACACAGAAGCAGAGGTAGCAAAATACTTAAACTTCCTACTGCTTTTTCCCAGAGATTTAAACATCAGCAAATAAGACCCTGCAGGCATATAAAAGATAAGAGCAAATTTAACCCCCTTTTCACCAGTTCAGTTGACTACCATAGGGTTCATTTCTTTATTTTTAATCTAGTTTATTTCATTCTGCTTACTCTTGCACAGTTCTTAGGAAACATAATAATGTACCATGGGATGGTTAGAATCCAGACATGGATCCTCAAAACATTAAATGCAATATATTAAACATGGTTGATGGCCAGTTTAGCTCAAAGTTGTCTGTAGGAATTCAGAAGATAAAGCTCTTTATCTAAGATCATAATCAGAGAATCCAGATTGCCAGTATGTCTGGTCTAGAATGAGATTCCTCTGCCTCTCTCCTCCTCCAGGCCACTTCCCCTGGTGCCCATGTTGATATAACTCAAGACACAGTTACCCTTAGGAGAGGTGACAGGATGTGCTATTAGTAAGGCTCCTAGTACAGTAGAATTGCTAAAACATCTGAAAGAGCTACTTTGTGGAGAATAGGAGTCAGAGAACTAAGAACCCATAGAGAACAAGCCACATGGGGTAGAATTCAAGAATAGGAAGCATAAGGACTGGTCAGTTTAGCTTCAGACCAATTCTGGAGTACACTGTTCCTCACTTTACAGAGCACATTCAAGTAAATCTGAAAAACAGGCTAACTTCAGCAAACCTGAAAATATTTTCTTATAAACATAAAGTATAAAATTTCCAAAAGTTTGGTATACTATCTAAAATGAATTTATTTCTCAAAAAGTATTTAAATTCCTATAGCATGATGGCAGTAAAAAAGTTTAAGAGTCAGAGTAAAAAGAAAACTGAGTTTGAACTGAGAATACATGAACTGTAATCTCAGTTTTGGCACATGCCATATATGAGTATCTGTTGGATATTCTGAATTTCACTTAGTTTCTCATCTATACAAACAGAGGACAGGGAGGCAAAATTGCACCTAAGTTTTATATATAAATATATATCATATAATATATTGATGTGATATATATAAATATATATAAAATATATTTTTATATATTATATATTATAAATACATATATTATATATATTTATATATATATCGCATATATATTTTATATATATTGCATCAATATATTATATGATATATATTTATATATATAGATTATATATTAATACATATTGTTATATATTAATGATATTATATAAATATATATTGTATATATATTATATAGATTAATATATATATAAATATATATGCTATATATAAATATATATATAACACCAAAAAAACCCACATTGAACAAAAAAATATTTTCTGGTTGAGGATTTTTAAAATATGTATTTGCAGCTCCTCTCTTTTAGGGTTGGACATGAGATTATATCTGCATAGTGACTAGTAATTTATGTAAATTATAAATTTGTAAATCATGTAATTTGTAAATTATGTAAATTATAAATTTGCACAATGAATGTGCTACTAATCATACAATAAAAGTGATTCAGACCAGCTGATTTGAATGGTGGTTTTACTCTTGCTTTACTTAGAGACTGAGACTGTGAGGAAAATGGTACTTTGATTACACTATAAAACCCTCTCTTACAAGATGTTCATTTATCTATGGAGAAAACATAGGTTGACAACACTAAGTGGAAATCAGGATATGAATTCCATACCAATGTGAACTACAGGATTCTTATGAGTCCTTTAAAAAAGGGCAAAATTTGATGTGAAGTACATGTGTATATGTTTCGGAGGTTATTCATAACTTGGGTGTGCAATTGAACATGGTTTATGATCAAAAATAAAATAATAAAGTGAGCAGGTGTCTCTCATCTCAAGATCAGTGTGACAGGATATGATAAGACTACAGACCACATGCAGTGTTTCTGAGACCTTCAAAGCAAATAATGTAGAATTTTTTTATTTGCATCAACAAAATTCCAGACCGCTTTTAGTTGGGCAGTCATCCAAGGCAAATGATTGATCATAAATTGTAATGATTACATTTTTTTAGTGAGTTCTCCTATTTTGATTATGTATTCTTATGTTTTGTAACACAGGTGCATGGATTTAGAATCTGGAACAGATATTTAAGGTCTTGTTGTTCTGTTACAAAGAATCCCTAATATGAAAAAAGCAAGTCAGTTTCAGAAAAGTCATGAACTTTGTTTTCCATTCAATCTCCTGCTTCTTATTTTTGAAGACAGCTATAATTCACTATAACAGTGTCACTCTATGATAGACATTCTGCTTATGATTGTGCTCATGTGTTTATAAACTAAAATGAATAAGAGAAAACTATGTAAGGGTTTTTTCTTAAAATATTCTTTGTGACATAATAAGAAAACATAATAGGTGGTCACCAAACTTTAGATGCTATCCATTGAGCTATTAAACTTTTCAATAGACATAATTTAGAAAATAGAAAAATGCAGTCTTTCATCTAATTTGCTATATTGTCTCTACGTCTCTGGGTAAGATGTTTTCAGATAAGGCCGGGCAATTTGGTGCATGCCTGTAAATGGCAGCCTAGGAAGCTGCAGAGGGGGTCAGGGATCATGTTTCGAGTCCTAGTGGGGGCGAGACCTAGTTCCAAAACAATAGCTGGGCGAGGTGGCACGCGCCTGTAATCCCAGCTACCTGGAAAGCTAAGGCTGGGGATTGTTTGAGTCTGTGGTACCCGGGGCAACAGGAGCCTGCGGTTCCACAGGCAAAAATAGGGAGACATAGTCTCAAAAAAAAAAAGAGAGAGAAAAGAAGAAAGAAAAATGTGACTAGTCTTGGGTTATACCTGTGATCTTCCAACATAAAAAGAGATTAAATAAATGTATTCATTGTTGCATGTACAGATGAAACAAAATAGCCACACATGCAGACAGAATATAGTCAGTACTGGAATAATCAAATTATTTGCTCTCATTTTGCATTTTTCAGTGTTCAGAAACATTATATCATTTGGCTACCACTCTAATAATTTATATTACACACAATTTTTAGATTAGGAAATTGAAGCTTGAGGGGATTGATGTACATTCTCAAGACTGTAATAGAACTCAGTGGGTTAGTAATATGGTAAATAACAGGATTAGTCATATGGTAAGATTAAAAAATATATGTAACTAACACAAGCATGCATTTTATTAATATCTAGCTATTCTTTAAATTCACTATCTGTGATGACATTTTTGTATAAATGCGTTTACCTATAATTTTAAGGACAACTTCTAGGCAATTTGCATTAAATTCAAAATAGAGTAAAATAAATATATTTGATTAATATACTCTAATGCTCCATACAAACCATATTCTACTCTAATAATTACTACTTAAGTACATAGTTTATCTAATATGATTCCATAAAAGCACAGATGACTACAGATAGCATTTCAAAATAAAGCAAACATTTACTGTAAATATATGGCCACTAGTCTGTGCTGTTGTATAAGGAATGTTTTTATGAAATTATTTCTAAAAGTAGCTAGTGACATTTAATCTATTAAGAATCACAACTAGGGTTTATATTTTCAATTTTCTGTAACATAATAAATGGTAACTAAATATAGTGATAATATTAATCCGTAAGAATATAAATGTATCAGCAATTACCATTTCATAATACATTTAAGAAAACGACATTTTAGTATTAAATGATAATAATTTAAGAAATATGAAATACAGTAAGCTACAACATAATATTTTCTTTTAATTTGATCTAGTACAAAAATGTTCTAATAGATAAATTTACCTAATGATCAAGTAATTCTTCTGCAAATAACTTTCCTAGATGGCCCCATTAATGATTTCAGATAAATATGTTCCACACATCTATTAGTGATCATTTTTATATTATATTCTATTTTATGTAATTGTCTTCTCTGTTAGGCAAAAATATTTTTAGATTACTCAGTTTGAAAATATATATCTTCACAAACTTTTTATACTTTGTGGAGAAACTTCAACATGGTTAAATTATAGCCTCACCACACAAAATTATTTCAAGATTTGGAAAAATGAACATTTTAAACTAAAAGCAATATGGCAAACTCTTTTCCCTTTACAAATGCTGTTTCAAAATGCCATAAATTGATTTTTCTAAGTATACATGACAGGTTAAAAGTTGGAATGAGAAATGGGAAAGTATATTATAAGTTGCCTTAGGATGCTTCAGTGTTTTTCAGAAAACAGTATATATCTAAATATAGGATATTATTTACTTGCAAGTAAGCCACTGTATATTTTATAGAAAAATATGTTCAATTAAACATGAACCATTTGTAGGGAAAATATGATGGATGATTTCATTCAAAGAGCAATTAATATTCCCTACACAATTAATGAAGATGAACAAGTATGTGTTGTTATTCTGGATATTACTTCTACAATTTAAGAAAACAGGCACTTGACTGAAAAATGGGAATGCCACAAAATTTGTCCATCCCCAAAACACAACTCTGCCTGGTGTCCATAAAATACTTCTACATCTGTCACATAAAAATTGTACACTTCATGAAAAAAGACAGTCAACTAAACCAAAACATGTTACTGGCAATAGGATCAATTATGTAAGGAATTTGTAAATGCCAAGGCTATTTTATTAAAAAGATTAAAGACTTTTATCTTTGGGAAGAATAGTTGTAGTTTCAGTATTGTCATATGAATAGTTGACTACATATGAATGTCATATGAATTAGTCATATGAATTAGTTGACTACATAATTTTATAAACATAACACTATACAGTCTGAACACTGAAATTGAAGTGACACTCCTTGCTCCAAACACCTAATTAGATGTGTGACACTGAGCTTGTGTCTTTAACTTTCTGTAAAATCCCTTGGGAAAACCAGGTTCAATACAATTCTGCTATGAGAAGTATTCCCTTTATGTTTGAAATTTAGCACCTCTGGACTTTAAGATTCAGCACCTCCCACTTAAAAATTTGTTTCCACTACTGGTGGTTCCCACATTTACAGCCCTGCCAAAATCTTGTTTTGACTCTTTAAGTATGAAAACATTGAAATTTCATTTTCTATGTGGCATATTTATGTAAAATAAGTAGGATCACATTGGGAAAGTGTGTTTTATTCTGCATTATCAATGTGCATAGTTGGATCTGAGAACCTGATCAGTTGGCTGGTTGATAGCAGGCAATTCATATAAATTTACTTGGACACAACTATCATATATCAAAGATTACTGTTAATGTCTCAAAATTGCTAAAAGTACACTTAAATGGACAAGATAAGAATATTAGCTACTAATCACTATCTAACTTTTCCTATTCATTGCCATGTCTTCCCAGAGGATTGCCTAATAATCCTCATTTTTTTATAGTTTCCTTTACAATAAAGTGAACTGTCTAGTTTCCTAACAACAGCATTCGCTATGCTCAGGTTGTATGTTAGTTTTACTCTTGAATCCAGTTTTCTATTTCTTGCTGCATGTAGAAAATAAAATATTTCCTATGTGATACAGATGTCTGCTTTATTTTCATTACCATGTTTTCTAACTAGTGCTTACTACTTTCTTGCCTTTGTGTCTTGTACTGGTTTCCTCAACCTCAGCCCTCATCGCCTTTGTGTTCCTTGTCTTGTCCTAACTTGTCCTTGGCTTCTGAAATGATTGCAATCTCAGTTTTATTTTCTCATTAACAACTGCTCATGATTTACTGGTTCAGTAACTGAATTTGTTTAGTTATTTTCATCTAGGTGATATCCATAGCCTCATGGTGGTCTTTGACTATTACATATATTCTAAATTCTAGCTTCTTATGGATTGTTTAACTTGAGATTATAGCCCAATCTTTGCCATCTACTATCATGCCAATCATTTTATACCATTACTTCCACTGTTTCATTTTGAATTTCAGTTTCACTGCATATTACCTATTGCTTGATACTCACCTTACATACTTCTCATTCCATTAAGAATCTTCTGTTTTGGAAGCGTGTGTGTGGGAAACTACAGAAAGGTAACTTCTAGGACCATTAATCATTTGCAAAAGTGACTAAAGGTGTTTTCTGTAACCCTCAATTCTTAAATTTAACTGCCTTTGCTCAACAGCTTGTTGGCACCCAATGAAACAAAAATGACCATTATTCTGTCTTTCCATTCTATTTTGAGGTATTTATTTTGCTAAAATACTAACAAATTATATCCTCGTAAGTGGTAAGTTTCCAAAACATACCAACACTTAGAGTCAATTTCAATAAGAAGAGAGAACAAAATTGATAGTCATGAGGATGATCACACATTAAAATATCTTGACTTATATGAGGGACTGGAAGTCACTTGAATAATTAGAGAAGTCTGATGCTAGGTTAGCTCAAAAGCTGGAGACAAACTGCAGTTTTGGAAAGGGTAATGCATAAGGTTTGAGAAAGTTCATATGCTTAAAATGCAGGTGGTAAAATCAACATGAGAGAAAAAACATACTCAAGAATAAAATAGTGATGTAATTTGTTATCCAAAACAGGTTCCGGTACCACTTCCTTGTAGCCTGAAGAGGAAGACATAGAGTGTTAGAGCTGGAAAGAATCTGTGTAACCATCTACTGCAGCCTCCTCATTTTTCCAGGATGGTTAACACACATCATTTCCTTCCTGTCTCTTGTGGGTCCATACTTAGAAACTTTGGCCCTGCATGTTCAATGCTTTCAGAAATAGTAGCTGTCTTGGAACATACTGAACTGAATTAAAAGGGAAAGCAGCTTTCTTAGCAAAAAAAGCCTATATGGCTGTGTAGAATATACTTTGCCATCTGTTCCTTTCTCCACTTTAAATCAGGTTCCCCTTTATATATCAAGTGACGCAATGCTGCCAATGCTTTTGGGTCATTCTTAATAGCATTAAGAGGAAAAACTTTTGAAAGTCAAGTTAAAATATTCAATGTGAAGATACTCTTATGAATTCTTGAGCAACAATTTTCTGTAATAACATATGAATCCTAAATACTTATAATAGGAAAACAGTATATAAATATGGTAGGCTTCATTGAAGATCTATTTTATAAAGTATATAGTGACAGTTCTTGTAAAAATCTCAGTGAAAACTTCAATATACAAGAGTAGAAAGGTTGGGAAGGTAGTTTATATTTATATAATATACATATTATAATATAAATATTAAAAATTACATAAATATATATTTCTCTGAATTTGATATAAAACTGCAAATACTTATACCCAATGCAAAACTTTTGAGTCAAGATTTGTCTATGACAAAATGACCTATTTTAACATCCAGTAAATTATTTTGGCACTTATCACATTGTGATTTTAACACTTAGCACAAACTATTTTGTATGCATTTATTCACTTTTCCATCAGGATCTGTGAAGACTGAGATTTTATTTGTGGTCTATTCTCCAAATTCTGGAATAGTAGGGTGCAAATAAATATCTGTTAAAGGAATAGACCAATGACAGAGATTTCTGGCAAAAGCTATTTTGAGACCTAAACCAGGTCCCCAAGAATGAAGGTAGAGTTTAAGGATGAAACAAATAAAGTGGATGATTCAGTATGAAAGAGGTGGGGAAGTTCTTGGCTGCATTTATCGGTTACTGCAATGACATTAAAGGAACTGTGACTGTATGTCAACAACTTAAAAACTGACTTGATATAATAAGTGAATCGGTATCCAACAAAACATCAAGATCCCCATGAAATCCTTAAAATATACATCTGCACTTATTTTATTTTGGTCTGCCCCCTGATCTATTTTCAGTTCAGACTTATGTTTTATCATCCATACTAGACTGGAAATTTTTCTATCTAAACATTTATTAGGAAATTACATAGCAAATGTTGACTCACTTTACTGTTTCAACTTTACAAAAAGGGTAAGCATATGTAATGTTTATTTTTTATAAATATTAAAACTTCCTTTACTGATGCAAATAATATATCATGTGATGCTTTGTTAAATGTGACTTAAGCATAATGAAAGTTGTTACATTCTCATAGCAGATTTGACACCCACAAAAAATAGGGGGGAAATGAGAAGTCACTGAATTCCGTATAACTATTATTCTTCACAGGAATGGAATGAAGTCATTTTTATTTTTAAACAAGGAGCTCTTTTTTATGTTAGAGAAGAAAGGAGAGGAATATTCATATTTTGGGGAAGAGCAAGCATGGCTTTTGAGCAAGTATGGCTTAGTTACAATTCAGTTTTGAGCAAGCATGGCTTAGTTCTAATTCAGTAACTAGTGCTGTACTTTTGCCCTTAAAGTAATAGAAATATTAGCCAGTATTCATTCATGTCTCATTGTGAGCCCTCTCCCGGCTAGTACATTTTAATTCATCTCCTGTTTTTAGACCTAATGTAGTCCCACTGCCCCCATATGGTCCACAATATCACAATCTTTCTTTTTGATGTCAAAAGACACTTTCCCTCTTCTCTGCCTTAACTCTAGGAATATAAACCTACATTTTACAACCTATACCTATTCTCTGTAAGTCTAAAGAGAAAAATCTTTACTCCATAAGGGACACACTTCTCCCCCAAATGCAAATTGTTTCACTATCTTTTTATTCAGATAAGGGATATTAAAATATTGTCATTTTCAAAAATCACACATAGCTTAAAAATATATCAGTAAAATCATGCATTTTACTTGGTTAATTATTTAGGCTCTTCTCTTTGATTAGTTACATTGCAATGCAATCTTTAGATTGTGTCGTCTTAGGTCTCACAGGCTGCTCCACCTGGCTTTAGAAATCAATGGTTCCTATTGATGAAATAAAGTGGAGAGCAACAAGGAAACTTTTCTAGCGATGAGATCACTCAAGCAGATGAGGTTAAAAAAGGCGTCTGCTTAGTGGCAAACTCCCAAAAGAAGCGACACAGGAGGGAGATGTGCGAAGAGTTGGAATGGTGTCATTCCCCACCTTCAAATCATCTGTTCAACTGTAACTTGAAAATACTGAAAAACCTGCCTTTAAGGTAAAATCAGGCCAAGCTATGCAAAAGAGGAAAAACTGACATTTATGGAATGCCTATTATATTTCAGGTATTGTGAATAGGGGCATTTTTCACACATTATCTGATTTAATTCTCAAAAACACTTGAGGTTATTATTTTCATCCCTGTGGATTTTTTTTTTTTTTTTTACATATATACAGGTGTAAAAACTGAAGTTAAGGTCACAAGCTAAAAAAATCCAATTCAAATGCAAATGATTCTCACTGAAAACCTGTGGTTTTTTTCCCTAAATATCACAGATTTTCTTCTCTTTCCAAATTTTTCTTTTCTTCTAAACCATCCACCTAGTCATCCATATAACCATCTTTACTTTCTCTCTTTCCCTTCTTTCCTCTAACATGCTAAGTATTTTATTTGAGGAATATAAAAAATAATGAATTATGACACTGTGAAGAATATAGTTTCTTTTAACATTGTAACTATTTTATAGATAATTTCTAAATAACTATACACAATGTACACCAATGTAAAGTATGCATATTATTTACATATTGTTATTTGCATATCATGTTTAATGACTGAGAGTTATCTATTCAAGATGCCAATTAAGCAAATGTTATGTCTTATGGTGATTATGTAAGCAAATTATAAATAAACTACAGGAAACATAAAAATTATTGATTTATGCTTACATGCAGTGAAAATGAATGCTTTGTTGTTAATAAATAGGACTACACTGATTTTCCCGTGTACAATAAGACATTGTATATGGCATCATTCCTAAAAGATTCTTAGGAGTTTCTGTTTATAGTATATCATATTGTATCTGCAAATAATGGTAGTTTGACTTATTTTCCAATGTAGTTTTACTTTATTTCCTGTTTTGTCTGATAGTTCTAGACAAAACTTTAAACGTTAAGCTAAAGTGAATCTGACTGTGGGCATCCTTGTCTTGTTCCTGATCTTAAAAGGAACATTTTAATGTTTTCTCACCATAAAGTATTATACTGAATTTGATTCGTAATATATGGCCTTTATTATAATAATAATAATGTGGTGTAATGTGATACACTGCTTGTATCCTGATTTTGCTTACAGTTTTTTATCATAAATGGATGCTGCATCTTATCAAATGCTTTATTTAATTCTGCTGATATTATCTTATTATTTTTAACTTTACATTTGCTATAATGTATTACATTGATTGATATATATATATGTATGTATGTATATATATATATATATATATATATATATATATATGTAATCATCCTGGCATCCCTGGGATGAATCCATTTGATCATGATATATAATCTTAGTGGCATATTGCTAAATTTGATTTGTCAGCATTTTCCTGAAAATTCTTTCATCAAGAATATTGGACTATAATTATCCTTTATTGTGCTGTATTTATCTGGTTTCAATATTATGGTAATGGTGACATCATAAAATGTATTAAGCAATCTCTCTTACCTTTTAAAAAACAATCTAAGCAAGTAGATATTATCTTTAAAGGTTTGAAAAAATTGATCTGTAAGCCATCTGAATCTGGACTTTATTTTTGGAAAGACTTTTTTATTGCTACTCTAAGTTCCATGTTTGTGATTAGATTTTTCAAGTCATCGGTTTCTTCCTGGGTTAGTGTCTGTAAACTATATTGATCTAGAAACTTGGCCATTTCCTCAGAACAACTGAATTTTTTGGCGTATAGTTGCTCATACTAACTCATCATTTTTGGTATATGCTATCAGAGCTAACTTCATTTCTGGTTCTGTTTTATTATGTTTTCCCCCTAATGTTATTTGTTAGCATATCTAGAAGTTTATCTATTTTTCTTGTCTTCTTAAAGAATTTACTCTTAATTTCATTACTTTCTTATAGTCTCTTTGATCTTTATCATTGTCCATTCTTATTTTTTTCTTTCCCTACTAAATTTAAGTATTGCTTGTTCCTTGTTTTCAGTCTGCTTTAGGTGCAGGATGAGGTTGTTAATGGGATTTTTCTTACTTCTTAATTTGAGTCTGTATTACACTTATGTTCACTCTTAAGACTGTGGCATACCATAGATTCTTATAGCATGTATCTACATTTTTGTTCATCTCAAGGTACTTTTTGATTTATACTTTCATTTCCTCTTTTACCCAAAAGCTAGTAAGTGAATTTTGCATGGCTTCCATTTATTTATAAATAAATATATATATATAT